>JAFLJL010013918.1:78518-88518 GCA_018398815.1 Conus ventricosus | reverse complement strand
GTAAGCCATCTAGCCATCTCACTGTCACTTGTGGGCCATCTAACCATCTCACTCTTCCTTGTGGGACAACTAGCCATCTTGCTGTTCCTTGTAGCCATCTAGCCATCTCATTGTTACTTCTGGGACATCTAGTCATCTCGCTTTTACGTGTGGGACATCTAGCCATCTTGCTGTTCTTTGTGGGACGTCTTGCAATGTCATTGTTACTTGTGGGTCATCTAGCCATCTCACAGTTACTTGTGGGCAACTAGCCATCTCACTGTTACTTGTGGGCATCTAGCCATATCACTGTTCCTTGTGGGCCATCTAGCCATCTCACTGTTACTTGTGGGACATCTATCCATATCACTGTTCCTTGTGGGACATCTAGCCATCCACTGTTACTTGTGGGCCATTTCACGATCTCACTGTTATTTGTGGGACATCTCGGCATCTCACTGTTACTTGTGGGCCATCTAGCCATCTCACTGTTCCTTGTGGGACATCTAGCCATCTCACTGTTACTTGTTGGCCATCTAGCCATCTCACTGTTACTTGTGGGACCTCTCGCTATCTCACTGTTTCTTGTGGGGACATCTAACCATCTCACTGTTTCTTGTGGGTCATCTCGCTGTTCCGTGTCGGCCATTTAGCCATCATGCTGTTCCTTGTGGGACATCTAGCCATCTCACTGTTACTTGTGGGACATCTCGCCATCTCACTGAATGTTATTTTTGGGACATCTAGCCATCTTGCTGTTCCTTTTGGGACATCTAGCCATCTCACTGTTCCTTGTGGGCCATCTCGTCATCTCACTGTTACTTGTGGGCCATCTAGCCATCTCACTGTTACTTGTGGACCATCTAGCCATATCACTGTTCCTTGTGGACCATCTATATATGCCATGTCATGGTTACTTGTGGGACATCTTACTGTTACATGTGGGCCATCTCGCCATCTCACTGTTCCTTGTGGGCCATCTCGCCATCTCATTGTTCCTTGTGGGCCATCTCGTCATCTCACTGTTCCTTGTGGGACATCTAGCCATCTCATGGTTACTTGTGGGACATCTATCCATGTTTCTGTCTATTGTCGGCAGTTAGTTCATATTTCTATCAATCGTGGGCCATCTGGCCACATCGCTGTTAATTGTGGGACTTCAGCCATGTCCCTGTTCATTGTAGGCGTCCACCTTTTATTGTTAAGTGTCGGCTATTCTGCTGTCTCACTGGTTTTTAACAGCCGTCGGTTATGTTGCCTGTAATTGTGGGTTTTCTGGTCTTATTACTGTTAATTGGTCGTCCATGTGGCCATACTACTGTTAACTGTGGGCCACCTGTTAATGCTACTGTAATTCTATTGCTATTAATTGTAAGCCACTTGGTCATCTTACTGTGAACTGTGGGTCATCCAGGATTGCTAGCGTTAATTGTGAGCATCCAGTTATGTTATTGTTAATTGTGAGACATCCAACAATTTTACTATTAACTGTGCCCTCAGGACATGCTATTGTTGATTGTAGACCATCCAGCTATGTTACATCGTATGGTAGGCCATCCAGAATGTTAGTGTTTGCTGACACGGTCATCTTACTGTTAATTCTTGGCTGTCATGCCATGTTGCTTGAACACTCTTGTTATTGTTATGGGCCATCTGGCCAAGATACATTTACGTGTTGGGCTTGCAGTCATATCACTGTTATTTGTGGGCCATCCAGTCTTGCTACTGTTTACTGTTGGCCATTCATCCATCTTGATATTAGCAGTCGGCCATCCAGCTATGTTACTTGTAACTGCTGGTTATCAGGCACAATCATTGGTAACTGTCGTCCATCTGGCCATGTCACTGTGAATTGCAGGCTATGGGATCACACTTTTTAATCATTTACTGTTGACTGTTGGCAAGTATGCTATGTTACTGTTGTTGACCATTCGACAATGCTACTGCTAACTGTAGGCCAATTAGCCATGTTACTGTTAACCTGTTCGGTGCCTAACTTGATGAGATAACTCGACGGCATGGACGTGTTCTCTTCGCTGCCACAACCGTCGAGTATACTCGTCATGGGGAAACCCGTTTTATGTTTACACTGCTTACAAAACAGAGGATATTTTCAGAGAGGTGAAGTCTCTAGATTCTATTGATGGTTGGTAATCTCGTTTTCGGCGGTGAGAAAGTCAGTAGAATTTTCTGAAAATATATACTCGTTTAAAAAAAACACCCTGGCAAATAGGATTTAACTTTTAGCTTAATTCCTAGGCAGCAAAAGCATTAAGCGTAGAGTGCCTTTAAGCCGTCAGCTGACGCCGCAGTAAAAATGCTTTCCCAGTGCCAAGGGGCCGTCCACTGACGTCATGCATTTTTCTTGAATTTTCATTCGTTACTATTTCTATTAACGGACTTAATAGAGTGTGTGTAGTAAGCCTTATATGTCTGTAGTATTAAAATGATATGCAAATGACCACATGTGATGGGAAAGACCATTTATTCTCATCACTGACTGGATGACCGGCCAACGCTTTGTCTTGCTTGCAAAGATGGAGGCACAACCTTCGACAAGCGTAGCGACGAAATCAACGTACTAACACAGCTGAGCAGGCTCTGCTAGTCATTTTTGACAAAGATAATAATCTTTTATTCAACGACTCACTCGAGCATGAAGGTGAGATGATGATAGTGATGGAATTGCCGACCATGTTCTCAGTTATTGAGTCGGGCTGTGCGACCTCAGAGTGTGTCCAGATGACTGGCTGCCAGCGTCGAACGAGCTAGCCTAGTGTGTACTCTGCGCTGTGTGCCAGTGGCCAGTGACGTGATAGTCGGCGCGAGAGGAGAGCGTGGCCTGCTTGCGGCGTGACACGGGGCAGAGGGAAAGGTTGGGGAAGAGGAGGAGTGAAAGAGAGGGTTGAAGTCCAGCTAGGGGGCATGGTGGGGGGAGGGGGGGGTCGTGGTCGTGGACTGACCTGTCTGCATAGAGTGTGAGCGTCTTGATAGACTTCTAAAGTGTTTTACTTTCATGTACAGGGGTTGCGTGTAGACTGAAGTCGCTTGAGGCAGAGTTTGCTAGGCTGGGGGATGTTGGGGGGGGGGGGGGGGGGGGGGGGATGAGGACAGCAGGGGGAGGGGTGTAGGATCAGATTCGGGATTTGAAGCCCTCCAGGGTGGGGCTGAGGGCAACCTCAGCAGGAAGGCTGTTCCAGTCGGATATGGTCCTGGGAAAGAAAGACTTCTGTCTGTAGAGAGTCCTGCAGTTGGAAATGTGGTAGGCTGCTGGATGGGACCGTCAGATTCCTTTGGTGCAGAGGAATTCTGAGAGGGTTTGTGGCGCGTGTTGATGATGATTCTTCCGTTGTGGCATTTATAGAAGTTCGCTGGTCGCGCTTTTTCCTTCGGTCTGTGAAGGGGGACCACTGAAGGGTCTCCAGCATGTCTTGTGCACTGGAGGTTTTCCGGAGTCGATGGGTGATTCATCGAGCAGCTCGGCGTTGGATCGTTTCAGCTTCTTGATGTCTTTCTCTATGTAGGAGTCCCACACAGAGCCGGCGTATTCAAAGGTTGGGCGGACTAGTGATAGGTAGTCTTGCTGCTTAATGCTCTGGGATCCTACCTTCAGGTTATGTCTCAGTAGGCCAAGAATCTTGTTGGCACGGTTGGAGACATTGGAGACCACTATCGCAAAACCATCTCTGTCGATGGCTAGGCCAGGTACTATGATACATGTACGGAGAAATTTCATAGTTGTATCGACATCCTGTTTGTCCCTCGTGGGCGAAGATAGCCACAACTTCTGCTTTACTGGGTGGTAGTGTGTGTACGAAGATGGCTGATCAGGCCAATCCTTGAATTAGATAGTCTGTTGCGGTATGGGACAGGGCAGACGTGGAGGTGAGCCGGGCTGAAAGGAAGTGCTTGATCTATTTTTCCGAAACGACGTTTTTGCTCCTATGCCTCCACTCGCCTCGTTTAAGAGTCTTTCCTTCCGGATTTTACCATTGTGCACCAGGTTAGGCGATCTTGTGCAGCTACTTCGGAGGAGGCAGGGGCGATGCTACATCACATCAGTGAGGCTTCAGTGTGCCTTCGTAGCGCTTCATCTGTTCTCCATGGAAACGCTTGCATTCCAGCAGCTCACGATAGAAAGTCTCTTTGGGAGACGACTTTCATGCATACAGAGTACTCGTCCTGCCCACCTGAGTTGAGAGCGTATTAGCATTGCACGAATGCTTACCATATGGGCCTTCTGAAGCACCTCTAAATATATGGTACTTTGTCTTGTCATTTGATATGCAGCAAGGTTTTGATGCATCTCAAGTGGAATGAGTTCAGTTGCCTGGCATGTCGACTGCCCACCGTCCAAGTTTCACAGGCATGCAGCAGAGATGGCAATAAATTGCACGATACACTTTGAGCTTAGTCATCAGGATTATCTCATTTGGTACTGGCAGTTTTTCCCTTTACTTTCCCACAGGACTGACCATCTGTAAGGGTTATTAAAACTCATTTAAAAAACTGTTAAAAGAAAGGACATGAAACTTTCAGAACTGGTTAGAAACATATTGGGTTAGTTGTGGTGAAAATATCAAATTTCCTATCTTCATGTTTCATCATTAGAACCAGGTGAAAAAATATCCTTTTTTTGCCAATCTCAATTGACACAGGCAGATGTCTAGTGTATGTTATCCAGAGAAACACAATGTCTTTGTAACAGTCTGCTCACTCACAAAATAAAGCAGGAAATAATATTGACACAAACGCAAATAACAAAAAAGAAGAACTGAAAACCTACACCATCACACTATGTACACACTGGCTTGCTCGCTATAATAGTAATTAAATCAATAATTTTTGAAAATTTGAAAGTGAAAGCCTGTTTGTCACACGGATGAGGGTCAGGGTCAAGAGGTGGAAGAAACATGGCTTGTAATTTTCCGCGGTTGCGCGGATTTCCGCGTTTTCGTTTTGTGATTCAGCGCAAAAAAAAATCTGTCCGCGGAAATCGAAAATCACGTCATGGTTATTATACAGAGCGATATCGGCAAACGGTTCGGTAATCGGCGTCTTCAAATGGCGCGAAACAAGTTCGCTTTAGTTTGCGGGAAGCTTTCATGATGGCGGCAAGAATCATTATTCAGCGTGGCGATTCCTTCGATGATTCTGGCGAGAAAAACAGCTGGAGGTGGGAATGGACGGAATTTGTGGTGAAAGCTGTGGAGGAGAGACTAGGCCTTCATATTCGGAAGCTGCTGACTCCAGGAACAGCGTTTTTCACTCTTTGCAAATGCGATCTGAAATACGGTCCTCGTGGTCGCGTTTGTCTGGATGACCACGTGAAAACTTCCAAATCGGAAGGCAATAGACAGCCTGAAAGCTAACACAACTCTGCCAGGTAAGTGTAAATTCAGCCGTATTTCTAATGTTTACGTGATCGTGGAGAAGATCATACGAAATTTAAGGGACATAACAAACGGAATGAAGATCTTACTGTCGCAGTTACTGAGCAGAGTGAGATCTATATAGATTCTGTTCATTTTCTGATGTCCCTCAATGAATGTTGTATGAATCTGTGATCTTCTCCATTCATAATTACCTTCCATTCGGGACTTCGATTCTTACCAATACACACACACACACACAAATCCACACACACACACACACACACACACACACACACACACACACACACACCACACACCACACCACATCCGCGCGCGCACACACACACATGCGCGCGCACACACACACGCGCGTACGCACGCACGCACGCACACACACAGACGCACGCAGAGTGCCCATCTAAAAGTAAAAGTATCAATGTTTGCTGGGATAGTGATGTAATAGTTTTATATCTCTGTTAAAAAAACAAAACAAAAAAAAACGTCACAGTATGATGCCAAATCGTGGACAGTGTTGTATCTCTGTAAAAAAAAACCAAAAACGTCACAGTAGGATGCTTAATCATGGACAGGTTTGTGAGAAAATTAATACTCTCTCTCTCTCTCTCTCTCTCTCTCTCTCTCTCTCTCTCTCTCTCTCTCTCTCCCTCCCTCCCTCCCTCCCTCCCTCCCTCCTCCCCTCTCTTCTCTCTCGGACTCGAGAGCTAATGCAAAGGTAGGGAGTTTGTATTGTAAAGTGGCTTGAGCTTTCAGAATATATATGAAAGTCTTTTGACGGAATTTTTATATCAAAGAATATTACTTTAGTCAGCAATCCTTCTGGGGCGACTGACTTTAAACTACCCACTTGACTTGACTTGGCATGAGCTCTGCATAGGCAGAGATGTGCGCTGTGAAATGTTCATAATTATTATTATGTTGGAGACTGATTTAAGTCTGCATAATTATAAGGCCATCAATGGTTTATTTTCCTATTTGATCTAAAAAAAAAAAAAAAAAGTGTTTTTGCTTGCAGAGCAGAGTGGCCAATGAATTTGTTTAGATTGTGTAAATATATCTATGTAAAATCTTGACATGAGGATTTTATACATTTTACAGGGCTGTCCAAGAAAAGGATCCTGTCTATGGTGCGAACCCAATGTTTGCTGGAAAACTTGCTGAAGACAGCTTGCCTTTGAATACTCCCCTTTGTGACAGGATCAGCAATTCTGAAGCTTTGGTAGGTTATGAATGAGTAATTATAAGGATAAGATAATGAAGATAGTGAGACTGAAAAAAGATGTATACTCTCTCTCTCTCTTCTCTCTCTCTCTCTCTCTCTCTCTCTCTCTCTCTCTCTCTCTCTCTCTCTCCATAAAAAATCCATGGGTCCTGATAACATACCCACATTTCTTCTCAAACTCGCTCTACCTTACATTGTTGAGTCTCTTACATACATATATAATCTATCCATTGAAACTAATGTTTTCCCTCAGGCGTTCAAAAACGCCAAAGTAATCCCCCTTCCAAAATCAAATGATTTGTCGGATCCAAATAATTTCAGACCTATATCCTTACTATCGATTCTATCCAAACCCCTTGAAAGACACATACACACACACGTATCTCAGTTCATGGAGAAAAACAAACTATTTCACCCACTCCAATCTGGATTCCGATCTAATCACTCCTGCCACACAGCATTATCACGAATGTGTGACTCATGGCTTTCAAATATGAACCAATCACAAATGACAGGGGTTGTCTTTCTTGACTTCAAAAAGGCGTTTGATCTTGTTGATCATTCCATTCTTCTAAAGAAACTATCTGTCTACTTGAACCACACCCGACAATCTCATTATTCCAATCATACTTGAACGATAGGACTCAGTATGTGGCGCTTAATGGGAAAACCTCCACTTCAGACTTTGTCAGACATGGAGTCCCACAGGGCTCTGTACTAGGCCCCCTACTATTCTGCATCTTCATCAATGATTTACCATTGTCCGTATCAGATGAAAAGGTCACGACAGATTTATTTGCTGATGACTCGTCGCTCCAAACGAATGGTAGTGACTACAGACAATAGAAACTTCTCTCCAGGAAAGTCTAAACGACGTGTCAGACTGGTGTCATTCAAACTCAATGGTCATACACCCAGCCAAACCAAATCTATGATTATAGCTACCGCCAAAAACACCAGTTGACTCCTCTTTGCCTAAAACTTCAGTTGAATGGCACTTCTATCGAGCAGGTAGATGAGCATCGTGTTTTAGGGTTAACGATAGATAAAGAATTGAAATGGCAATCTCATCTAAATAACGTATGCAAGGTAGTCTCAAAACACCTTTTCCTGTTATCTCAATTAAAGCGCTACGTCAACAGTAATGTGCTTAAACTTTTCTTCAATGCACACATAATGTCACGTATAAATTACGCCTCAACAGTGTGGGACGGCAGTAGTGACGTCCACAAAAAAAGGCTGAATTCTCTCCATAGACGTGCAGCAAAGCTACTCCATCCAGCTGTATCTCTAACAACAGACGAAAAACTAAAAGCGCTGAACATACTTCCTCTGAATAGGCAATTGGAATTCAACAAGGCATCATTTATGTTTACAATCTTGACAGATACTATGCCATGTTATTATCAATGCCCTTTTTACAAGAACGAACAGCTTTTCTGGCTCGACGAAATTCCTTCTTCCTACCCACGCATTGATCTATACAAAACAAGTCTAGCTTACTCTGGACCATATGTCTGGAACTCACTTCCACCGAATCTACAAAACATGAATACTTTAAAACCTTTCAAGGAACATTTGCATAAACATTTTATGTCTCAGTAGTTAAATTATTCGATTACAATGATTAGCGTCCATTCGCTAAGTCTTCTGTGAACCATACTTTGGATAAATCGTCTCAACATAAATACCTACTCGTTAAATCGCTCATCCCCACTCCCACTCTGTCTACCATCCCTTTTCCTCCTCCCTACCTACCATCTCTCTTCCCCACCCTCCTCTGACCTCTCTCTCTCTGTAGTTTTTGTTTGTTTGCTTGTAAGTTTCCTTTTGTTGTTACCATCCCCATCTCATTAGTGCTTTTATGAGCAGTTTGTTATCATTGTAGAATTAGATTATCATGTTGCTATGTTCAATTGTCTGTATGAATGATATGTGCTGAAATAATGTATGCATGACAAGGACAGATTGTAAGACTAGGCTTTGGCCTAAATCTTCATCCTTGGGTATTAAAGATCATCAATCAATCAATCAATCAATCAATCATCAATCAATCAATCTCTCCTCTCTCTCTCTCTCTCTCTGCAGATAACAGTTTACATACATCGCCTTATTTTGAGTTGTTGTTTGGAGGATCAGTAGTCTGGGGGGTGGGGGGGGGGGGGGGGGGGGAAACGTCATAAGCTTATTCTGGTTTCATCTTAAGAAACACATTTTGACTTGATTGATACCCTATACACGCATGTTTTTTAATGAGTCATACAGAAATGCCATTCATATTGGCTTTTGATTTGCTACTGCATACAATTTATGTTAAACATGTATATTTGGGGGGGGGGGGGGGGGGGGGGGTCTCTGTCACTTTCTTGGCGTGAACAACTTTGAATATATATATATGACCAATGCCATGGCATCTTGTTGCAGGTCATCGCCTTTTTGGCAGAAAATTCCATGCCACTTGCAGCGGCACCCAAAGTTTTGGACCTGGTGACAGCTTTTCCAACGACAAAGCTGCATGTGACAGAATGCGACTGGATGACGCCACTGCATCTACAAACTGAAATATGCGTGGCAGCAACGTTTCAAGATGAACTTCTATCGGAATTGAGGGAAACCCCCTTTGCTTTAAATCTGGATGAAGCCATGAATTCTAACCACAAAAAAGTTTGTGACTATTCTTGTAGTCACTTTTCGCCAACCTGAAGAAAACAGTTGTCATCATCTTGTATCTTTTGTTGTCAAACGTCTGACAAGTGAGATTTTGTACGGCAAAAGTAGTTGACATTTTTGAACAATTCCATTTGCCTTGGACAAATTTGATGGCTCTCCTCACAGACTCATGTGCGTGATGCGAGGTAAGAAGTCTGGACTGGAGACTCTGATTCGGGAACGGAAAGCACCACACCTTTTAGACATTGACGGCGACTCCTGTCACCATGCACACAATGCAGCGAAGGATTTTGCGCCCATTCCAGAAACATGTTGAGAGTATGCTGAATAGCTTACACGCAGATTTTAGATGGTCACCACACAATGGGGCACTGCTTGCAGATCTGTGCTTGGCACTGAACATCAAGCCATCTTTGCCAATGGAATTTGTGTCTCACCGCTGGCTGTCATTACTGGACATAGCCCTTGATACAGTGAGGAATGTTTGATGCACTTACACTGTTTTATTTCAGCTATCTTCAGGGAGATGACAAGCGTGTTTATCAACAGTTTGTTGAGGATATCTTCAGTCAGCATGACCTTCAGCTGGGAAACCCAAAAAGACAATCAACAAACTCCGGATTTCCATTCGGAAAACATTAGAAGCACAAAGATGGCAAGAAGAAATCCCCTCATGAGGAACTTTTTTTTTTTCGGAGAAAAATCGCTTCATCTGCTTTTTCTGTCAAATTTTTCC
>JAFLJL010013918.1:0-77196 GCA_018398815.1 Conus ventricosus | reverse complement strand
TTCAATGCCCGCAGTATTGTTCCTTCATAATCTGAGTTCAATGCCCGCAGTATTGTTCCTTCATAATCTGAGTTTTATGTCTGCAGTATTGTTCCTTCATAATCTGAGTTCAATGCCCGCAATATTGTTCCTTCATAATCTGAGTTCAATGCCCGCAGTATTGTTCCTTCATAATCTGAGTTCAGTGTTTGCAGTATTGTTCCTTCATAATCTGAGTTCAGTGTTTGCAGTATTGTTCCTTTATAATCTGAGTTCAATGTTTGCAGTATTGTTCCTTCATAATCTGAGTTCAGTGTCTGTAGTATTGTTCCTTCATAATCTGAGTTCAATGCCCGCAGTATTGTTCCTTCATAATCTGAGTTCAATGCCCGCAGTATTGTTCCTTCATAATCTGAGTTCAGTGTTTACAGTACTGTTCCTTTATAATCTGAGTTAAATGTCTGCAGTATTGTTCCTTCATAATCTGAGATCAATGTCTGCAGTATTGTTCCTTCATAATCTGAGTTCAATGCCTGCAGTTATGTTCCTTCATAATCTGAGTTCAGTGTTTGCAGTATTGTTCCTTTATAATCTGAGTTAAATGTCTGCAGTATTGTTCCTTCATAATCTGAGATCAATGGCTGCAGTATTGTTCCTTCATAATCTGAGTTCAATGGCCGCAGTATTGTTCCTTCCTAATCTGAGTTCAATGCCCGCAGAATTGTTCCTTCATAATCTGAGTTCAGTGCCTGCACTATTGTTCCTTCCTAATCTGAGTTCAATGTCTGTAGTATTGTTTCTTCATAATCTGAGTTCAGTGTCTGCAGTATTGTTCCTTCATAATCTGAGTTCAATGTCTGTAGTATTGTTCCTTCATAATCTCCCTCCGGGGGTTGCGACCTTGTCGTGGTCGGAGGGCTTGCGTGGTCCAGTGATCTCTTAGGCTTTGCTGGCGGGGGCATCAATACTTAAAGATTGGCTGGTTTTTTCCAACTGCTTCTAGGCCTGTGAAGTTGAGATGCTGCCTGGCCTAAGCATAACGTGGTAAGGAGTTGATGCCCCTGGTCGGGCTTCCCATGTCAGATAGGCTAAGGGTGAGGATCCTGACTAAGAGTAACCCGCCTTTCTCTTTTTCTTCTTTTCTGCCTCTCTTATTTGGCCCTTTTCTATCTTCGTCTCCCCTTCAAGTCTTCTTTTCCACACTCCTTTTCTCTCTGTGGTCCCCTCCGGGGGGTTGCGACCTTGTCGTGGTCGGAGGGCTTGCGTGGTCCCGTGATCCCTTAGGCTTTGCTGGCGGGGGCATCAATACTCGAAGATAGGCTGGTTTTTTAAAACTGCTTCTAGGCCTGAGAGGTGCAGATGCTGTTTGGCCTAAGCATAACGTGGTAAGGAGTTGATGCCCCTGGTAGGGCTTCCCATGTCAGATAGGCTAAGGGTGAGGATCCTGACTAAGAGTAACCCGCCTTTCTCCTTTTCTTGTTTTCTGCCTCCCTTATTTGGCCCTTTTCTATCTTCGTCTCCCCTTCATGTCTTCTTTTTCACACTCCTTTTCTCTCTGTGGTCTCCTTAAGATCCGCCGTGTTTGCCGTGCGGTGCGACCTGTGTCGGAGGGGAATGAGGTCCTGGTGATTGAGAGGGCCAGTGCTTGAGGAGGCCTGTGCTCTCAACACATCACTTTGGCTCGGACCTCTCCTAGACAGGGAGTACACTTTGGCCGGGTGTACTAATCGGCTCCCCTTCTTGGGGCTGGGTCAAGACAAGCAGTTCCCCTGCTGGCCATGTGAACCCCTGCAGTGCTCAGCTCTCTGTCCCCGGGAGTTGAGCATGATCAGGGGGATAGGGTTAGTTGATTCTGTTTGTCGTATGTCTCTCCCGAAGCCTGGAAGGGGTCAAGACATTGGTTTCTTGGCCCTGGCCCCTTAGTTGGACTCCAAGGTGGGTGGGTAAGGGAGGGATGAAATATAATAAAATAAACATGGCTTTAAATCAAACAACAACCCCCCCAAAAGGAAGAGGAAGGCGGCATCCCCTATTTCAGGGGAACGTTATTCTGACAGCGATTCTGACACGGAGGTACGACAGAGAACAGGTTTCTGGGCTTCCTGGCTCGTGGTGGAAGGGACGGAGCAGGAAAGACCCCTTTCAGCTCTGAGCCCTTTTGCTATTCAAAGGGCTTTCAAGGCTTAGCAGGTGACCCTCAGTCCGTCAAAAGGTTGAGGAATAGATCGTTTCTAGTTCAATGTCGATCAAGAAGACAATCTGAACAGCTGTTGAGGGCAACAAAATTAGTGGATAGGGAGATCAGGGTGACTCCCCATAAACAGTTAAATTCATCCAAAGGTGTGATTCGCTGCAGAGATCTAATGGGTGTCTCAGAGGCAGAAATAAAAACGGAACTGGCGTCCCAGGGTGTGACGGAGGTGCGCAGGGTGACAGTCAAGAAAGGTGCAGAGAGAGTGGCCACCAACACCCTCTTTCTGACCTTCTGCAACCCTGTGTTGCCTCCGGTCATCAAGGTTGGCTACCTGAACGTCCGCGTTCAGCTGTATGTCCCGTCGCCGTTGAGATGCTTCAGGTGCCAGAGGTTTGGACATGTCAGAGACCGCTGTTCTGGGCAGGAGGTGTGCGGTGTGTGCTGCAAGGCAATCCATGATGGGCCGTGCAAAGATCCGGCACATTGTGCTAACTGCGGTGGCGATCATCCCTCCTCTTCAAGAAACTGTCCTCTTTGGATTCAGGAATCCGCCATTCAACGAATAAAAACAGAAAAGAAGATCTCCTTTTTTGAAGCCCCAAGCAGGTTGTGGGCAGTCAGACTCCAACTGTTTCATATGCTTCGGCTGTAAAGACGGTTCCCACAGTTCACACTCGATCAGTCTGCTGTCAGACTGATGACTTTACGTTTTCAAAGACACTGCAAGTCAGAACTGTCAACTCTGGTGGAAGCAGGTCCACCACCTTCCAACCCAAGGTGACTGCCCCTGGTGGAGGCAAAAAATCCGCCACCCCTCAGACTGCCCAGCAGTCTACAACATCTGCTGCTGGGCAGATTAAAAAAACCAGCTATCCCCCCTCGACCTCCTCTGTCCAGTGCCCGTGCGGGCAAGGGAGATCAACCCAGTGTGGAGATGGTGGAGTTGAGGAAGAAACCTCCACCATCTCCCAAATCCAGACCTCCACCATCTCCAAACTCCAGGCCTTTGTCACCTGCGGGCAAGTCTGCCAGCAGGTCCAAAGACCAACACAGTCCAGTTAAACTAAATAATAAATTCTCTCCATTGGACGCAGACGTTGAGGAGGAGATGACCTGATCTCTCTCCTTTTCGCCTCTGCACCATGGATAGTACCATACTCCATTGGAATATCCGTGGATTAAATTCCAACTTTGAGGAGCTGCAGCTTCTGTGTCAGTCTCTAAAACCTTCCGTCGTGGCTCTTCAAGAACTCAAATTCAAAGCCAGAAGACCTTTACTCTTTCTGGCTTTAATATTCTTTCAAAACCTGCACAACCATCCACGTTGGGACTGTCGGGCGGTGTTGCCGTTCTCATACATAAAACTTTGTTGTATAGTCCTGTCGCTCTGTCTACCTCCCTTCAAGCTGTAGCTGCGAGAGTCACTCTCCACAAGACTGTGACGATCTGTTCCCTTTATCTTCCACCCTTTTGTCCCGGTTTGTCGTCAGGACCTTGTCAATCTGTTAGGGGAACTTCCTCGACCTTTTTTGCTGTTGGGTGACTTTAACGGTCACAACCCTCTTTGGGGTAGTGCCGGTACGTCATCCAGAGGTCTGCTGATTGAGGATATCCTGTCGGATTTGGATTTGTGTTGTCTGAACGACGGATCTGCAACTTACCTCCACTCTTCCACAGGTTCACTTTCGTGCTTAGATTTGTCGGTTTGTGACCCCTCGCTGGTCCTGGACTATGAGTGGTCTGTCCATGACGATCTGCACGGAAGTGACCATTTCCCTGTCCTTCTACAACCTGTATTAACTGAATACGTCTCTGTCTCTCAACATCTCAATTATCAAAAAGCAAACTGGGATCTATTTGCAGCCACTATTTCAAAAGAATTCCAGGACACTGATTTTTTTCAGAGTCCAGACCCAGCAGAATCTCTGACTAACACTGTAATCAAATGTGCTAAAGCCTGTATTCCAGTGTCTTCCGATAAACTTCAAATGCCAAAAACACCCTGGTTTGATTCGGACTGCCAACAAATTTCCAAAATTCGAAAACGGGCTCAGCGTCAGGTGTACCAACGACCTTCGGGTCCCAACGCTCGAGCCCATCAGAAACTCCGTGCTAAATCAAGACACACTTTTAAGATGAGGTGAACACTGTTAACCGGATGTGTCGGACGTCTTTTTGACAGCTGTGCACTTGATTAACTTATTTCAGTTAATTAAGCCAACGATCGGACACCAAGAATGCCACGAAGTTAACAGTGTATCTACTGCCCACCTCCATCCGAGTTTTTGGAACTTTTGGTCAGCGTGATGTGGAGAAATCGGCGCTGAAATGACTGTCCGTGATGTTGACAGCGTGCAATGTTATGGTCCGCCATAAGAAGAGAAAGCAGCGTACGCAGACTGGCGCAGGTTCAGGCTCTAGTTCCTCCAACAACTCGAGTGTTGATAGTGGCAAAGACACCCCAAAAACAGAAGGTGGAAACAAGTACTCCATTACCCGGGGCCAGTGAAAGAGACTTTTTTCGAAATTTGTTTTTCAACCGCGAGAGAACAAGATGGAGGATAAGGGGAACGACTCTCTCCCAAGCCAGTCAAACGAGTTGGACGTTGTCTTCTCCCTACTCGCGATTCTCACCGGCAAGAGGAACCCCAGCGCTGTACGAATGCCGATCTGATGGCAAAACTCTGCGCTAATGGAGCTGAACTTGCCAAGCTGGCTCATACGGTGGAGGAGCTGAGGGCTGCCCTGTTCTCAGTCCAGACTGAGAACGAGAAGCTTCGTCGAGAGCTGACCGACGCCCGGAAGCGAGAGCAGCAGACGGCCACCCAGCTAGCTGAAGTACGGCACCTTGCAGAGCTGGGCCGATCGTCGTTCCGAGGACGTTTCCGCATACGTACGGTAGAAACAACCTGCGCATCTACGGGGTGCAGGAAGGGGAGAGCGGGGCCGTCGAGACGGGGGTACAGTGCGAGGAGAAGGTGCTTTCTCTGTTCAACCGGAAGCTGAACATCGAGGTGAAAAAAGAGAAGACTTTGAGGCTGTGCATAGGGTCGGATACAAGCAGGGTTCCAGTGCTTCCAAAAACTCTTGCCGCGGGATTATTGTTCGGTTTGTTTCCCGTCGGATTAGGGACTCTGTGCTCTACGCGCGCAAGAAGTTGAAAGGAACCGGGGTCACTATGGTGGAAGATCTGACCCCACGGGCCTATCAGCTGCTATTTTTCAGTGCGGAACGAGAGGGACATTTGCCAGCAGGCGTGGACGAAGAACGGTGCAGTGGTGGTGAAGACTGTGACCGGACGAATCTCGACTGTGAAATCTCTTGCCGAATTCAGGCAACTGCATTAGATTGTTTCTTTTTCTTTTGTGTGTCACGCCGTCACTTTCACCTTTGCTTTGGCATTGTGTCGCCGGCTCGAACTGTAAGTAGACCAAATTAATTTAACCAGCGTGTGATTGTTTTCTGTTCAAAATCGTAAGTGTGAAGGCTTGAGAATTGTTTGTAATTTAGAAGCTACTTGATGTAATTTGTTATCTGTGCGTTTTTCTTGTAAATACCTTGGCGTTCCCCCCCCCCCCCCCCCCTGACTTTGTTTGTTTACATCTGGGGGTGAAGGTCTTTTGGGATTGGCAAGTCAGGGGAGCAGTCCTTGCGTCGAGGGTAGTTGGGGGCAAGGAAGGGAAAGAAAACACAGCCTTGTGGCACAATTCTTTTTTTCTTTCTATTTTTTTCTTTCTTTTTTTTCTCTCTCCGTATGTTAGTATTGGTCTTTACTCACAGATAATGTGATTGTATGAAGGGATAGTAAATATTTGATCTCGTGTTAGACAGTCATAGAAGATGATTATGACATGAGTTTGTTCGAGGGCGGTTTTTTGTCATCGCGCTGGCTATTTGTAGTGGTTGTGGTTCTAGTAGTAGTAGGCTTCAATGCTTGTTTGGAGTTGGGCGGTGGGCCCTTATATAACAGGTTGGTGTACGTGTGTGTATGTGCAGTTTTATGTCATTGCTTTGTAAGTTGGTCCTTATGTTGTACATTACCTTTTCATTTTCTTCGTATCCAATGTGGCAGGCTTGTGTGTGAGAGTGAGATTGTAATGGGTCATGTAGGCCTACACTTTATTTGAGCATTTATAGGATGTTGATACAATGATGGTTGTGAAAACTTGCTTATTATTACATTGGAAGGTTGAGGGCCGAGGTAGCTTCTGTAAAACTTTGGGGATGTGTGACATCACTGTATTTCAAAGGGTGTATCTTAAGTGTTAGCGCCATTTTTGGAGTATTTCTTACTTTTATTATCTGTTTACTACTTTAACCTTTCCTACCAAAACTCAAAATGGCACAGGATAGTTCATTTAAAATTTGTTCTTTGAATTGCAATGGTCTAAATAATAGTAAAAAAAGGAAAGATGTATTTGATTTTTTGAGAAAAAAAGCAGCTCATGTTTATTGTCTTCAAGAGACACACTTAAAGGAAGACACTGAGAATTTTATCCGAGCCAGTGGGGATATAATGTATGGCTGTGTGGTACAAAATCTAACAAGAATGGTGTGGCTTTTCTTTTTAATAAACTTTGAGTACAAGATACATGATGTTATAAGAGACAAGCATGGTTGTTACATTGCTATGATGTTAAATTCTTAAAAAAAGGTTTACTTTGGTGAACTTATACGGGCTAGTGGTGGTGATAGCCCCGAATTTTTCGATAGTGTTTGTGAACTCATTGAGAGCTTTGGCAACCAACATGTAATTATAACTGGAGACTGGAATTGTGCCTTAATTTAAAAATGGATGTTAGAAATTATACAAGTGTAACCAATCGGCCAAGAACCCGAGCAAAAATCAATGATATAATGACTAAATACAATCTATTCGATGTTTACAGAGAAATATACCCCGAAAAAGAAACTATGCATGGCGGAAATTTAACTCTTTTAAACAGGCAAGACTTGACTACTTTATGATCAGTGAAGAATTAATGATGGAAGTTAATGATGTTTGCATAGATCCTGGATATCGATCCGATCATTCTCTTGTCACATTGCTTAAAAAAGATAATTTCAAACGTGACAGACCTTTTTGGAAATTCAACAATAGTTTATTAAGAGATAAGCAATTGTTTCGGAAATTAGAGAGCTGATCTGCGATATCAAGAAACAGTATGCATTACCTGTATACAACTTAGATAATATGCATAAAATTAGTAATGAAAACCTCTCTTTTCAAATTGCAGATCAGCTCTTTTTTGAGAATTAATGCTTGAAATAAGAGGCAAAACAATTTCTTATAGTACTTATAAGAAAAAAATGGATACTCAAGAGAACATGACCTAGAAACAAAAATAAAAAACATCGAACAGAATTTACAAGAAGAAACTATTCCTCATTTGGAAAACCTAAAAACAGAACTGCAAGAGATCAGGAATCACAGACTTGAAGGTATGGCAATGCGCTCAGGAGTTCGCTGGGTAAGTCAAGGGGAAAAAGTGAATAAATATTTTTGCAATCTTGAAAATCGAAATATTTCTTGATAAATCTATCCCGTTTTGGAAAAAGACGATGGTTCAGTTATTTCTGAGCAAAAAACTATCCTCCTTGAGATAAAAATTTTTATGAACAATTATACAGCTTTAGAGATGTAACTGATATGAATATTTCTGAAGTGCTTCCGGATGCTCCAGTATTATCGAGGAGGAGAGCTCCTCTTTAGAGGGATTGATTACACTAGAAGAGGGAGCTACTGCTCTGAAACAGATGAAAAATTTTAAGAGCCTGGGCCCGATGGGTTTACAGTTGAATTTTATAAGTTTTTCTTTGCAGATATTGGAACTTTCCTTGTACGTTCAATTAATGAAGGTTTTGCTAAAGGCCAATTATCCACTACCCAGCGACAGGGAACCATAATATGTATCCCAAGGAAGGGAAGCGAAAAGGGTTTGTGAAAAACTGGCGCCCATCTCTTTGTTGAACACCACATATAGATAGCTTCTGCTTGTGTTGCCAATCGATTGAAAAGTGTTCTTCCAAACATTATACATGAGAGTCAAAGAGGTTTTTTGAAGGGCAGATTTATTGGAGAGAATATAAGGTTGATGTATGACATGTTATTGTACACTGATAAGGAAAATATTCCAGGAATGCTCTTTTTAGTTGACTTTGAGAAGGCGTTCGATAGCGTCTCATGGTCATTCTTACATAACTGCCTTAAATTTTTCAAGTTTGGACCCGACTTAATTAATTGGATAAGAACATTTTATTCACAAATTTCTACTTGGGATTTCTGTAAATGGTCAGTTACTCCCATGGTTTCCGATTGAGAGAGGGGTGAGACAGGGGGACCCATCATCCCCTTATCTATACCTAATTTGTGCTGAGGTTCTGTCATTAATGATTCGCTCTAATGAGCATATTAAAGGAATTAAAGTTGTTAACAAGGAAACATTACTGTCACAATTTGCTGATGACACTAGTTTATGTCTAGATGGTTCAGAAAGATCTTTTAATGAGGCGGTATCTGTCCTTACTAAATTTTTACAAATTTCAGGTTTAAAAATCAATTTTGACAAGTCACAAGTAGTTTGGTTGGGGAGCAGAAAGAAGTGTGGAATTAGATTTATGAGGGACAAAAATTTTGTTTGGGATCCAGGTACTTTCAAAATTCTTGGTGTCAAATTCTCCACTAACACAAAGTATTGTACAAATTAATTTTGAAGATAAACTTTTGAAATAAAAAGAGTCCTAGCTTTTTGGAAAAAGAAATATAACTCCTTTTGGAAAAATAACTGTTATTAAAACTTTGGCATTTTCTAAAATTGTTCATTTATTGATTAACCTACCAGACCCCCAGAGGATTTTATTGTTGCTTTAGAAAAAGAATTGCATAGTTTCTTATGGAATGGTAAAAAAAGTAAAATAAAAAATCTGTTGTTCAAAAGCAGTACTGTGAAGGTGGATTAAAAATGTTAAATGTAAAATTTTTATTTCTTCGATGAAGATAAGTTGGCTGAGAAGATTAATGTATGAGTCGGGTTGGCGAGAATTTACCATTAATATGTTCCCTAAGTTGGACAATATAAAAAAACTTTGGTGTTGAATTTTCTAATGTTATTATGCAAGATGTCAATAACCCATTCTGGAATGATGTGATGAAACACTACAAGAAACTGTGCGGAAAGTGCCGTCCGACTACAGTACATGATTTCATGTCAGAGTGTATTCATTACAATGTTAAAATTTTAAGAGATAAAAAAGTTATTTTCATACAGGAATGGTGTAATTAGGCATTTTCTTCATTAAACACTTGATTAATGAAAATGGGCATTGGATGACCTTCCATGAATTTTTAAATAAATATCAAGGTATAAGAACAAATTTTCTCTTATATGAAGGCATATTGAATGCCATTCGCAACTATTGCCAAAAACTTAATATTATCATAACAAACCAATATAAACTGTTAGACCAAAAAGCCTGGTTTTGCATTAAAAGAGGCAACAAATATGTACAAAAAAATTTAAATGAAATAATGCTCTCCCGCTGCTATTGATAAATGGAATAATCTTTTTGTAAATCTTAATTGGAAACAAATATTCCTTCATAGTTATAAAGTTTCTACTGACGTCCAGCTTAGATGGTTCCAATGTCGACTTCTACATAGATTGCTGCCAACCCAGAAATACCTATTTCAATGCAAAATTGTTGATTCACCATTATGTAACTTTTGTGATCATGAACAACAGACTATTACACATATGCTTTTCGACTGCAATATTGTGCAGCGGTTTTGGAGAAATCTTCAAACCTGCTAATGGATAAATGTCAGCACTGCGCTAATCTGGTTCTTGAGAAAGAGTTAGTTCTGTTTGGAGTCAAACAAAATGTGGAAACTGACAAAGTTCTTAACTTTATTCTGCTGTTTGCTAAGTTTTATGTTTACAAATGTAAACTGCAAAATAACCACCCAGACCTTCATGTTTTCCTTACAACCATTAAGCTATAGATTTAAATTGGAAAAATACTTAGCCTTTCTGAACTATGATTCAGATCAATTTGACAAAACCTGGTTTCCCTATTCCTCTATCATTTCCTAGCTTTATTGTGACTTTTTTTGTTTGCTTGTTTGTTTGTTGGCTGCTGTGCACATAGTCCCAATTGAGTATCCCAACCTAAATAATTGCTACATAGCTGAGAACGGAAGACGTTAGTAGTAGTATTTCCAACATAACTAGCCATCCAATGATCCATTCTCTTGCAGTAATTACCATCTTAATATTTTTTTTTTCTCTCTCTCTCGCCTCTCACCCTGCCACCCTTGGTATTTTCTTGTTTTGAGGTTTAAAATTTGTACATGTATGAGAGGTGTGTGTGTGTGTAAGTTTATGATCTCTGCTTACAATTCGGTATGTTTGTGCGTGTGTCTGCGATTTTTTTTTTTTTTTTTCGGGGGGGGGGGGGGGGGTGTACTTGTGTGTTTGTTCTCTTAATGTGTCGGACTTCTTCCATGTTTCTTGAACAATTTATTATGCTACATAGTCCTTTTTTTTGTGTGTGTGTGTGCTTGTTTGTTTAAAAACTGAAAAAATTTATGAAAAAAAACACTCGTTGCTATGATCTTTCCTTAGCTTGATTATATAATTCCAACATAAATAAATGTTGTCAGTTATGCCATTCATCTCCCATTTCTTTCCTTTAAATGCAAAGACATAAAGACAAAATGGTCATTGGATACTTTGAACTGTTCTGTTATTATAACAACTTATATATCTGTATACTGCCAATGTTATTAAGGTGTTTATAGTAATACTTGCTAGATTTATGTTGAGGGATGAATGTGCGATGAAACGAAGGACCTGTTGAGTGGAGGTTGAGAGAGGATGACATTAAAAAAACAAAAGAAACAAAAAAAAAAGAATATAAAAAAAGAAAAAAAAAAGACACACTTTTAAATCCGGTAAAGTCGGTCCTGGAGAAGTTTCTGCTCCAGGTGACATCATAAACTTTCCAAGGAAAAAAGTGTGGAATAACTTTTATTAAGCAAAATCAAAGGGAGAACACCTGTCCACTGTGAACATCTCAGTTTTCGGACTCTTTATAAAAGAGAGAAAGGAGTTGCTAATCTGACTTGCTTCTCCATTGAAAAGAATTCTGTCTTTAACAAATCTGCCACTTTTGTCAAAGAACAAAGCCTTAAAGAAAAATCTCCCTGCAACTTTTTGTCCGACACACTGGAAGACTATAATTTCCTGTCACGTTAAACGGAGCTGAAGTTGCCTTACTTTCTTGCAGCGATTCCTCTCAGGTCTAGATGAATTATTAGCAGCTGTTGAAACATCTTCGCTAGAAGTCTGTAAATACTGCTACAGGTCTACACACCATGTGGGGACTACTGGAGTTTTTTCACCCTCTTGCGATTGAAAGCATTATTTATTTCCCATCCCCAAACTGGAAAAAGATTCTTTCTAATCATGCTAAATTACCGTCCCTATTAAGCTTGGACCAGCCTGTGTCTGTAATTTGATGGAAAAAATGGTCAAAGCTAGGATGTGGAAACTCGAAAAGATGGCCTTTTGGCGACAGAACAGTGGGGTTTCCGCAAACATCGTAGTACAGTTGACCATTTGATTCGTGGAATCTACACTTAGGAACGTTTTTTTAAACAGACAGCATGCAGTGGCAATTTTCTTTGACTTGGAGAAGGCCTACGATACCACCTGGAAGTCGGGATACTTCATGGATCTCCACGATCTGGGTTTTCGAGGTCATCTTCCGTTTTTTATTCAAAATTTTTGGCAGAACGACAGTTTCAGGTCCGGGTTGGCACCCCCTTCTTTTGATGTCCACGAGCAGGAGTTGGGTGTTCCACGGGGGAGCATTCTATCCCCTGCCCTCTTTAGTTTTTAAGATCAACAACATTGTTCAATCAGTTCAGCAGGGTTCAGACTGCTCATTGTTTGGGGATGATTTTGCTGTCTACGCAACTGGAAGCCTGTACCCGAGTGTCCAGCGCAGGCTCCAGCTTTGCGTAGATAAATCCATCGGTGGGCGGATGAAAACGGTTTCACCTTTTCTGCTACAAAAACCGTGTATTCACTTCCATAATTTCGTCAGTTTTTTCCAGATCCGGAACTTAAAAGTGGGGAAAATTTCTCCCATTCCAGCTGTTAAAGAGGCCAAATTTTGGGAGTCATTTTTGCCCAAAAAAACTTAACTTTCTCAGCCATATTAAAAACCTCAAAACTGCTTGCCAAAAGGCACTGAATATTCTGCGGGTCGTAGCACACACCGACTGGGGCGCTGATAAGAAAACTTTGTTGCACCTCTACAGAGCCCTGGTCCGTTCCCAAACTGGACTCGGTTGTGCTGTGTATGGCTCCGCAAGATCATCTTACCTCAAACTCTTGGACCCAAATCCACCATAAAGGGCTTCGTCTCTGTCTTGGAGCTTTCCCGCACCACCCCTGGTACAGCCTGTACGCAGAGGCGGTGAACCTTCACTGTCCAACCGCAGGCTAAAACTGTCTTTAAAATTATTACATCCGACTGTTTCGAACCGCAGAATCCTGCCTATAACTGTGTTTTTGACCCTCCGTTCCCAAAATAAGTTTGAAACAAAACCCGAAATGTATTCCGCCGTTTGGGTTTTGTATGCAGCCTCACGTGCGGAATGCAGGTATAGACCTGGGGAGGGAGTTTCCGATTTTTCCAAGTTTCCGGATCAAACCCCCATGGACCTTTTTCACACCAGAGATTCGTTTTGACTCGCGCTTTCCGAAGGAGGTCTACCAGCTCTCTGGCGTACAAGGCTTTGTATGCCGAGCTCTGTTCCAAATTCCCATCCTATCAAAAAGTTTTCACTGACGGTTCCAAGTCTGAGGATGGAGTGGCCTGTGCAGCCTACTGCCCTGGGGCTCCTTCTCAGATATTGTTGGACATATACATTCAGATGCTTCTGTCTATTCTGCTGACTTACTGCTCTAGTACTGGCTTTGAAGATAATCTCCCATTCTTCGAGGAGGGACTTTCTGGTTCTGTCGGATTCGCTGTCAGCTTTGGAGGCCATAGCTGGCCGCAACCTTCAGCATCCAGAACTTTTACTTTTTTTTGAACTTTTTAGCAAGTTGAAGGCGGACGGTTACAACATTACTCTTGCTTGGGTTCCTGGCCATGTTGGCATCGGCGGGAACGAAATGGTTGATCGTTTAGCCAAGAACGCCACAAGAGAGAAACTGTCCAACACTTATATCCCCTGCTCAGATGTGAAACCCAAAAATTAACGATTATGTGAGAGACCTCTGGCAGGAGGATTGGAACACACAGACGAATAACAAACTCTTTCAGATCCGTCCAAACCTTAAAGACTTCCTCCCATCTACGTCGGGTGGTCGTAAAGAGGAAAACGGTTCTGTGCCGACTGCACACCGGCCATTCGTATTTTTACCCATTCTTACCTTTTTAAAGAGTGAAGAAGCTCCGTGGTGCATTCCATGTCATGCGCCACTCACCATGAAACATGTTCTTTTAGAGTGTTGGGACTATGCACGATGTGGAGACACAATCATTTTACAGCGGAGTCCATGAAGATCCTGTTCAGGGATGTCCCGCCTGATGTGATCCTTGAGTTTTTGAGAGAGATTAACATTTTTTCATCTGATTTAAGATTTTACGGAGAAAGATTTTTAACAGAGTTTCTGGTGCGTTTGTAGACGATGTCATTTAATGAGATGTATGAAAGTGGTTGTTTTTTTTTTTTTTTTTTTTTTTTTTTTTTAATGACTGGGAGTTGATTTTAAACGTGGTGACAGCCCTGATACGGCCCTTTGCGGTCGGCGGCCTATAAGCAACATTATCTTATCTTATCTTATCTCTGTGGTCTCCTTAAGATCCGCCGTGTTATGCCGTGCGGTGCGACCTGTGTCGGAGGGGAATGAGATCCTGGTGATTGAGAGGGCCAGCGCTCTCAACACACATCACTTTGGCTCGGACCTCTCCTAGACAGGGAGTACACTTTGGCCCGGGTGTACTAATCGGCTCCCCTTCTTGGGGCTGGGTCAAGACAAGCAGTTCCCCTGCTGGCCATGTGAACCCCTGCAGTGCTCAGCTCTCTGTCCCCGGGAGTTGAGCATGATCAGGGGGATAGGGTTAGTTGCTTCTGTTTGTCGTATGTCTCTCCCGAAGCCTGGAAGGGGTCAAGACATTGGTTTCTTGGCCCTGGCCCCTTAGTTGGACTCCAAGGTGGGTGGGTAAGGGAGGGATGAAACACAATGAACTTAATATGCCTTTTCAAAAAATAATCCCCCCAAAAGGAAGAGAAAGGCAGCATCCCCTATTTCAGGGGAATGTTATTCTGACAGCGATTCTAACACGGAGGTACGACAGAGAACAGGTTTCTGGGCTTCCTGGCTCGTGGTGGAAGGGACGGAGCAGGAAAGACCCCTTTCAGCTCTGAGCCCTTTTGCTATTCAAAAGGGCTTTCAAAGGCTTAGCAGGTGACCTCAGTCCATCCAAAGGTTGAGGAATGGATAGTTTTAGTTCAATGTCGATCAAGAAAACAATCTGAACAGCTGTTGAGGGCAACAAAATTAGTGGATAGGGAGATCAGGGTGACTCCCATAAACAGTTAAATTCATCAAAAGGTGTGATTCCTGCAGAGATCTAACGGGTGTCTCAGAGGCAGAAATAAAAACGGAACTGGCGTCCCAGGGTGTGACGGAGGTGCGCAGGGTGACAGTCAAGAAAGGTGCAGAGAGAGTGGCCACCAACACCCTTTCTGACCTTCTGCAACCCTGGCTGCCTCCGGTCATCAAGTTGGCTACCTGAACGTCCGTGTTCAGCTGTATGTTCCCGTCCCCCGTTTGAGATGCTTCAGGTGCCAGAGGTTTGGGACATGTCAGAGACCGCTGTTCTGGGCAGGAGGTGTGCGGTGTTTGCTGCAGGCAATCCATGATGGGCCGTGCAAAGATCCGCACATTGTGCTAACTGCGGTGGCGATCATCCCTCCTCTTCAAGAAACTGTCCTCTTTTGGATTCAGGAATCCACCATTCAACGAATAAAAACAGAAAAGAAGATCTCCTTTTTTTGAAGCCCGCAAGCAGGTTGTGGGCAGTCAGACTCCAACAGCTTCATATGCTTCGGCCGTAAAGACGGTTCCCACAGTTCCCACTCGCTCAGTCTGCTGTCAACTGATGACTTTACATTTTCGAAGACACTGCAAGTCAGAACTGTCAACTCTGGTGGAAGCAGGTCCACCACCTCCAACCCAAAGTGACTGCCCCTGGTGGAGGCAAAAAATCCGCCACCCCTCAGACTGCCCAGCAGTCTACAACATCTGTGCTGGGCAGATTAAAAAACCAGCAATTCCGCCTCGAACTCTCCTATCCAATGCCCGTGCGGGCAAGGGAGTTCCACCCACTGTGGAGATGGTGGAGATGAGGACAAAACCTCCACCATCTCCCAAATCCAGACCTCCACCATCTCCAAATCCAGGCCTTTGTCACCTGCGGGCAAGTCTGCCAGGGGGTCCAAAGAGCAACACAGTCCAGTGAAACTAAAAATAGTTCACTCCATTGGCCGCAGATCTGATGAGGAGATGACCTGATCTCTCTCCTTTTCGCCCTCTGCACCATGGATAGTACAATATTCCATTGGAATATTCGTGGACTAAATTCCAATTTTTGAGGAGCTGCAGCTTCTGTGTCAATCTATAAACCTTCCGTCGTGGCTCTTCAGAAACCCAAATTCAAAGCCAGAAAGACCTTCCCTCTTTCTGGCTTTAATATACTTTCGAAACCTGCACAACCATCCACGTTGGGACTGTCGGGCGGTGTTGCCCTTCTCTTACACAAAACTTTGTTATATAGTCCTGTCACTTTGTCTACCTCCCTTCGGGCTGTAGCGCGAGAGTCACTCTCCACAAGACTGTGGACAATCTTTTTCCCTTTTTATCTCCCACCTTCTGCCCCGGGTTTGTCGTCAGGACCTTGTCAGTCTGATAAGAGAACTTCCTCGACCTTTTTTGCTGTTGGGTGACTTTAACGGTCACAATCCTCTTTGGGGTAGTGTCAGTACGTCATCCAGAGGTCTGCTAATTGAGGATGTCCTTTCGGTTAATATTTGTGTTGTCTAAAATGACGGATCTGCACTTACCTCCACTCTTCCACAGGTTTCACTTTCGTGTTTAGATTTGTCGTTTTATTGTGACCCCTCGCTGGTCCTGGACTATGAGTGGTCTGTCCATGGACGATCTGCACGGAAGTGACCATTTCCCTGTCTTTTACAGCCCATATTAAAATGGAAACGCCTCTGTCTCTCAACACTCAATTATAAGAAAGCAAACTGGATCTATTTGCAACCACTATTTCAAAAGAATTCCAGGACGCTGAATTTTTTTCAGAGTCCAGACCCAGCAGAATCTCTGACTAACACTGTAATCAAATGTGCAAAACCTCTATTCCAGTGTCTTCCGATAAACTTCAAATGCCAAAAACACCCCTGGTTCGATTCGACCCGCCACAAATTTCCAAAGTTCGCAAACGGGCAGCGTGGGTGAATACCAACGGACCTTCGGGTCCCAACGCTCGAGCCCATCAGAAACTCCGTGCTAAATCGAGATACACTTTACAATCAGTAAACGTCCCGGGCGTGGAGAAGCTTTTGCTCCAGGCTGAACATCAAAAACCTTCCAAGAAAAAAGTGTGGAACATCATTAAGAAAATCAAAGGGAAGAACAACTGCCCACTGTGAACCATCTCAAGTTTTCGGATTCTTTAATAACAGAGAAGAAAGCAGTTGCTAATTTGCTTGCTTCAACCATTGAAAAGAATTCCTCCTCTTCTAATAAATCAGCCACTTTGTCAAAAACAAAAAAGCCCTAAAAGAAAAATCACCCTGCAACTTTTCGTCAGACAACATGGAAGACTACAATCTTCCCTTTCACGTTTAAACGAGCTGAAATCTGCCTTACCCCCTTTGCAGCGATTCCTCTCCAGGTCTAGATGAAATCCATTATCAACATCTTGAACATCTTCCGCAAAAAAGGTTCTGAACATCCTGCTACGGGTTATACAACCAGGTGGGACTACAGTGTTTCTTTCCCCATCTTGGCGGAAAGCCCTCATTATTCCAATTCCCAAACCTGGAAAAGATCTTTCTAACCCATCAAACTACCGCCCCCATAGCTTTAACCAGCTGTGTTTGTAAATTGATGGAAAAAATGGTAAATGCAGGCTCAGTGGAAACTCGAAACCGATGGCCTTTTGCGAAAGAACAGTGTGGTTTCCGCAAACATAGGACTACAGTTGACCATTGATTCGTCTGGAATCTACACTTGGAACGCCTTTCTGAACAAACAGCATGCAGTGGCAATTTCTTCGACTTGGAGAAGGCCTACGATACCACCTGGAAGTCGGGATACTTCATGATCTCCACGATCTGGTTTTCGAGGTCATCTTCCGCTTTTATTCAAAATGTTTTGGCAAAAACGACAGTTTCAGGTCCGGGTTGGCACCACTCTATCGATGTCCACGGGGCAGGGGTTGGGTGTTCCACAGGGGAGCATACTGTCTCCTGCCCTCTTTAGTATTAAAATCAACAACATCGTGAAATCAGTTCACAGGGTTCAGACTGCTCAATGTTTGTGGATGATTTTGCTGTCTAAAGCAACTGGAAGCCTGTACCTGAGTGTCCAGCGCAGGCTCCAGCTTTGCGTAGATAAAATCCATCGGTGGCGATGAAAAACGGGTTTTACCTTTTCTCCAACAAAGACGCAGTGTATTCACTTCCATAATTTCCGTCAGTTTTTCCAGATCCTGAACTTCAAGTAGGAAATCTCCCATTCCAGCTGTTAAAGAGGCCCAAATTCTGGGGAGTCATTTTTGACCAAAAACTTAACTTTCTCAGCCAATATTAAAAACCTCAAAACTGCTTGCCAGAAAGCACTGAATATTCTGCGGGTCGTAGCGCACACTGACTGGGGCGCTGATAAGAAAACTTTGTTGCACCTCTACAGAGCCCTGGTCCGTTCCAAACTGGACTACGGTTGTGCTGTGTACGGCTCCCCACGATCTTCTTACCTCAAACTCTTGGACCCCCATCCACCATCAAGGGCTTCGTCTCTGTCTTGGAGCGTTCCGCACCACCCCTGTCTACAGCCTGTACGCAGAGGCGGGTTAACCTTCACTGTCCAACCGCAGGCTGAAACTGTCTTTGAATTATTAACATCAGACTGTTCTCGGAACCAGAAAACCCTGCCTATGACTGTGTCTTTGACCCTCCGTTCCAAAGTAAGTTTGAAACAACCCTAAATGTATTCCGCCGTTTGGTCTTCGATGCATGCCTCACGTGCGGAATGCAGGTCTAGACCTAGGTGTAGTATCTGATTTTTTCCAAGTTTCCGGATCAACCACCGTGGACCTTCTTCACACCAGAGATTCGTTTTGATCTTGCAGCTTTTCGCAGAGAGTCTACCAGCTCTCTGGCATACAAGGCATTGTATGCTGAGCTCTGTTTGAAATTCCCATCCTGTCAAAAAGTTTTTACTGACGGTTCCAAGTCTGAAGATGGAGTGGCCTGTGCAGCCTATTGCCCTGGGGCTCCTTCTCAGATACTGTTGGAACATTATTCATTCAGATGCTTCTGTCTATTCTGCTGAACTTACTGCTCTGGTTTTTGGCTTTGAAGATAATCTCACATTCTTCAAAGAGGGACTTTCTGGTTCTGTCGGATTCGCTGTCAGCTTTGGAGGCCATAGCTGGCCGCAACCTTCAGCATCCAGAACTTTACTTTTTTTTTAACTTTTTAGTAAGTTGAAGGCGGACGGTTACAACATTACTCTTGCTTGGGTTCCTGGTCATGTTGGCATCGGCGGGGAACGAAATGGTTGATCGTTTAGCCAAGAACGCCACAAGAGAGAGAAACTGTCCAACACTTTATATCCCCTGCTCAGATGTGAAACCCAAAATTAACGATTATGTGAGTGACCTCTGGCAGTAGGATTGGAACACACAGACGAATAACAAACTCTTTCAGATCCGTCCAAACCTTAAGGACATTCTCCCATCTACGTCGGGGTGGTCGTAAAGAGGAAACGGTTCTGTGCCGACTGCACACCGGCCATTCGTATTTTACCCATTCTTACCTTTTAAGAGTGAAGAAGCTCCGTGGTGCATTCCATGTCATGCGCCATCACAATGAAACATGTTCTTTTGGAGTGTTGGGACTTGCATGATGGAGACACAAACATTTTACAGCGGAAGTCCATGAAGATCCTGTTCAGGATGTCCCGCCTGACGTGATCCTTGAGTTTTTTTAGTGAGATTAACATTTTTTATCTGATTAAGATTTTACGGCAGAAAGATTTTTAACAAAGTTTCTGGTGCGTTTGTAGACGATATCATTTAACGAGATGTGTGAAAGGTTTTTTTTTTTTTTCTTCCCATGACTGGTGAGTTGATTTTACGTGGTGACAGCCCTGATGTGGCCCTCTGCGGTCGGCTGGCTTAAGCAACATTATCTTATCTTATCTTATCTCCTTCATAATCTGAGTTCAATGCCTGCAGTATTGTTCCTTCCTAATCTGATTTCAATGCCCGCAGTATTTGTTCCTTCCTAATCTGAGTTCAATGCCCGCAGTATTGTTCCTTCCTAATCTGAGTTAAATGTCTGCAGTATTCTTCCTTCATAATCTGAGTTCAATGTCTGTAGTATTGTTCCTTTATCTGAGTTCAATGCTGTGTATTGTTCCTTCTAATCTGAGTTAAATGCCCGTTAGTATTTGTTCCTTCATAATCTGATTTCAGTGTTTGCTGTATTTGTTCCTTCATAATCTGAGTTCAGTGTTTGCAGTATTGTTCCTTTTAATCTGTGTTCAATGCCCGCAGTATTGTTCCTTCAAAATTTCTGGTTCAATGCCCGCAGTATTGTTCTTCTATAAACTGGTTTAATGGTCTGCGTATTGTTCCTTCATAATCTGATTTCAATGCCCGCAGTTTTGTTCCTCATAATCTGAGTTTAAGGTCTGTAGTATTTTTCCTTCCTAATCTGAGGCCTCCGGGGGGTTTGCGGACCTTGTGGTGGGTCGGAGGGCTTGCGTGGTCAGTGTTTCCCTTTGCTTTGCTGGCGGGGCATCATTACTTGAAGATGGCTGGTTTTTTAACTGCTTCTAGGGCCTGAAAGGTGCAGGTTTGCGTCTGGCCTAGCATAAGGGGGTAAGGAGTTGATGCCCTGGTAGGGCCTTCCTGCCCAGATAGGCTAAGGGTTGAGGATCCGATACGAGTAACCCGCTTTCTCCTTTTCTTGTTTTCGCTTATTGGCCCTTTTCTATTTTCGTCCCCCCTTCAGTCTTCTTTTTCACACTCCTTTTCTTCTGTGGTCTCTTAAGATCCGCTTTGTTTGCCGTGCGGTGCGCCCTGTGTCGGAGGGGAATGTGGTCTGGGTGATTGAGAGGGCGTGTTGAGGAGGCTGTGCTTCAACACATACTTTGCTCGGCCTTCCTAGAAGGAGTAACTTGGCCGGGTGTACTAATCGGCTCCCCTTCTTGGGGCTGGTCAAGACAAGCAGTTCCCTGCTGCCAGTAAACCCCTGCAGTGCTCAGCTCTCTGTCCCGGGAGTTGGATGATCAGGGGGGGATTAGGGTTAGTTGCTTCTGTTTGTCGTATGTCTTCCAAAGCTGGAAGGGGGTCAAGACATTGGATTTGGCCTGGCCCTTATTTGGACTCCAGGGGGTGGGTAATGGGAGGATGAAAACAATGACTTAATATGGCTTTTAAAAAATATCCCCCCAAAAGGAAGAGGAAGGCAGATCCCCTATTTCAGGGGATCGTTATTCTGACAGCGATTCTGACACGGAGGTACCGACAGAAAAAACAGGGTTTCTGGGTTCAGGGCCCGTGGGTGGAAGGGCGGAGCAGGAAAAACCCCCTTTTTCAGCTCTGGCCCTTTTGCTATTTAAAAGGCTTTCAAGGCTTAGCGGTTTGACCTTCAGTCCGTCAAGGTTGAGAATGGATCGTTTCTAGTTCATGTCGATCAAGAAAACATTGGGAAACAGCTGTGAGGGCAACAAAATAGGGTAGGGAGTCAGGTGACTCCCCATAAACAGTTAAAATCATCAAAAGGTGTGATTCGCTGCAGGAATCTAACGGGTGTCTCAGGCAGAAATTTAAAACGGAATGGGTCCAGGTGTGGGGGAGGTGCGCAGGGGGGAAGGGTCAAGAAGGTTGCAGAGAGGTGGCACAACCCCTCTTTTGGACCTTCTGCACCCTGTGCTGCCTCGGCATCAAAGTTGCAAACTGAACGTCCGTGTTCAGCTGTATGTCCGTCCCGTTAAAGGCTTCGGTGCAGAGGTTTGGACTTGGAGACCGCTGTTCTGGGAGGAGGTGTGCGGGTTTGCTGCAAGGCAATCCTGATGGGCGTGCAAAGATCCGGACATTGTGCTAACTGCGGTGGGATCACCTCTCTTCAAGAAACTGTCTTTTGGTTTCAGGACCCACCTTTCAACGAATAAAAACAGAAAGAAGATCTCCTTTTTTGAAGCCCGCAAGCAGGTTGTGGGCAGTCAGACGCCACAGCATCTTCATATGCTTCGGCCGTAAAGAAAGTTTCCACTAGGTCAGTTGCTGTCAGACTGATGAATTTATTTTTTCCAAGACACTGCAAGGAAGAACTGTCACCCTCTGGTGGAAGCGGGTCCACCCCCCCCCCAAACCCCAAAGTGACGGGCCCCCTGGTGGAGGCAAACAATCCGCCACCCCTCAGATGCCCAGCAGTTACAACATCTGCTGCTGGGCAGATTAAAAAAACCAGCACCAAGCCTCGAACCCCTTGCCAGTGCCCGTGCGGGAAAGGGAAGTCCACCCATTGTGGAGATGGTGGAGATGAGAAGAAACCTCCACCGTCTCCCAAATCCAGACCTTCTTCGCCTGTTGGCAAGTCTCCCAGCAGGTCTGAAGAACAACACAGTTCAGTGAAACTCAAAATAAATTCACTCCATTAGAAGCAGACGTTGAGGAGGAGATGCCCTGATTTCTCCCCTTTTCCCCCTCTGCACCATGGATAGTACAATATCCATTGGAATACCCGTGGCTAAATTCCAACTTTGAGGAGTTAAGCTTCTGTGTCGATCTATAAAACCTTCTGTCGGGCTCTTCAGGAAACTCAAATTAAAAGCCAGAAGACCTTTACTCTTTCTGGTTTTTAAATATTCTTTCAAAACCTGCACAACCATCCACGTTGGGACTGTCGGCGGTGTTTGCCCTTCTCCTACACAAAACTCTGTTGTATAGTCCTGTCGCTCTGTTACCCCCCTTTCAGGCTGTAGCTGCGAGAGTCACTCTCCACAAGACTGTGACAATCTGTTCCCTTTATCTACCTCTTCTGTCCCGGTTTGTCGTCAGGACCTTGTCAGTCTGATAAGAGAACTTCCTCGACCTTTTTTGCTGTTGGGTGACTTTAACGGTCACAACCCTTTTGGGGGTAGTGCCGGTACGTCATCCAGAGGTCTGTGATTGAGGATGTCCTTTCGGATTTGGATTTGTGTTGTCTAAACGAGGATCGCATTTTTTACCTCCACTCTTCCAAGGTTCCACTTTCGTGTTTGATTTGTCGGTTTGTGACCCCTCCCCTCCGGGGGGGGTTGCGCCTTGTCGTGGTCGGAGGGTTTGCGTGGTCCAGTGATCCTTTGGCTAGCTGAGGGGGGCATCAATATTGGGAGATAGGCTGGTTTTTTCACACTGCTTGTAGGCCTTGAGAGGTGAAGATGCTGTATGGCCTAAGCGAAACTTTGGGTAAGAAGTTGATGCCCTGTAGGGCTTCCCATGTCAGATAGGCTAAGGGTGAGGATCCTGACTAAGAGTAACCCGCCTTTCTCCTTTTCTTGTTTTCTGCCTCCCTTATTTGGCCCTTTTCTATCTTCGTCTCCCCTTCAAGTCTTCTTTTACACACTCCTTTTCTCTCTGTGGTCTCCTTAAGATCCGCCGCGTTTGCCGTGCGGTGCGACCTGTGTCGGAGGGGAATGAGATCCTGGTGGTTGAGAGAGCCAGCGCTCTCAACACATCACTTTGGCTCGGACCTCTCCTAGACAGGGAGTACACTTTGGCCCGGGTGTACTAATCGGCTCCCCTTCTTGGGGCGGGCCCAAGACAGGCAGTCCCCTGCTGGCATGTGAACCCTGCAGTGCTCACCCTCTCTGTCCCCGGGAGTTGAGATGATCAGGGGGGAAATATTTTTGGTGGTTTTTGTTTGTCGTATATCTCTCCCGAAGTGGAAGGGGTCAAGACATTGGTTTCTTGGCCCTGGCCCCTTAGTTGGACCCCAAAGGTGGGTGGGAAGGGAGGGTTTAATTTAACAATAAATAAATATGGCTTCTTTAAAAAAAAAAATCCCCCCCCAAAAGGAAGAGGAAGGCAGCATCCCCTGTTTCAGGGGATTTCGAAGGTGACAGTGATTCAGATACTGAGGTACGACAAAGGACAGGATTTGGGCTTCTGGCTCGTAATGGAAGGAACGGGCGGGAAAAGGGACCCTTTCAGCTCTGAGCCCTTTTGCTATCCGAAGGGCTTTCAGGGTTTAGCGGTGACCCTCAATCATCAAAAGATTGCGAAATTGGCTCATTCCTCATTCAATGTAGAACAAAAAAAACAGTCTGAACAGCTGCTGAAGGCAAACGAACTTGTGGACAGGGAGATCAAGGTAACTCCCACAAACAGCTAAATTCATCGAAAGGCTTTGATTCGCTGCCGGGATTTATCTGGTGTCACAGAAGCAGAGTTTCAAATCGGAGCTGGCGTCCCAGGGTGTGACGGAGGTGCGCAGGGTGACATTTAAAAAAAGGGTGCAGAAAAAAGTGGCCACCAATACCCTCTTTTGACATTCTGCAACCTGTGCTGCCCCCGGTCATCAAAGTCGGCTACTGAATGTTCGGGTTTTCAACTGTATGTGCCATCCCGTTGAGGTGTTTTTAGGTGCCAGAGGTTTGGCCATGTCAGGGCCGCTGTTCTGGGCAGGAGGTGTGTGGTATTTGCTGCAAGGCAACCATAAAGGGGCCGTGCAAAGACCCGGCACATTGTGCTAACTGCGGTGGCGACCATCCCCCCTCTTCACGAAAACTGTCCTTTTGGATTCAAGAATCTGCTATCCAACGTGTCAAAAAGGAAAAGAAGATCTCATTTTTTGAAGCCCGGAACAGGTTGTGGGCAGTCAGACGCCACAGCTTCTTCCTATGCTTCGGCTGTAAAGAAAATTCCCACAGTTTCTACTAGGTCAGTCTGTGCCAGATGATGAATTCATGTTTTCAAAGACATTGCAAGTAAAATCTGTCAGTTTGGTGGTAGCAGGTCCACCACCTTCCAACCAAAATGATGCCCTGGTGGAGGCAAAAAATCCGCCACCCCTCAGACTGCCCAGCAGTCTACAAACATCTGCTGCTGGGCAGGGTTAAAAAGCCAGCACCCCAAACCCCGAACTCCTCAGTCCAGTGCCCGTGCGGGCAGGGAGTTCAACCCAAATGTGGAGATGGGGGGAGATAAGGAAGAAACCTCCACCATCTCCCAAATCCAGGCCTTCTTTGCCCGTTGGGAAAGTCTGCCAGCAGGTCTGTAGACCAACACACTCCAGTGAAGTGAATAACAAATTCGCTCCATTGGAGCAGACGTTGATGAGGAGATGACCTGTCTCTCTCCTTTTCACCCTCTGCACCATGGATAGTACAATTATTCCATTGGAATATCCCTGGACTAAATTCCAACTTCGAGGAGCTGCGTTCTGTGTCGATCTTTTAAAACCTTCGTCGTGGGCCTCTTCAGGAATCTCAAATTCAAAGCAGAAGACCTTTACTCTTTCTGGCTTTAATATTCTTTCAAAAAACCCGCAAACCCTCCAAAGTTGGGACTGTCGGGCGGTGTTGCCCCTTTTCCTACATAAACTTTGTTGTATAGTCCTGTCACTTTGTTACCTCCCTTTAGGCTGTAGCTGCGAGAGTCACTCTCCCCAAGACTGTGACAATCTGTTCTCTTTATTTACCTCCTTCTGTCCCGGTTGTCGTCAGACCTTGTCATCTGATAGAAGAATTCCTCCGACCTTTTTGCTGTTGGGTGACTTTAACGGGCACAATCTCTTTGGGGTAGTGTCCATACGTCATCCAGAGGTCGCTAATTGAGGATGTCCTTTCGGTTTGGATTTGTGTTGTCTGAACGCGGATCTGCAATTACCTCCACTCTTCCACAGGTTCAAATTTGTGTTTAGATTTGTCGGTTTGGGGACCCCTCGCTGGTCCTGGACTATGAGTGGTCTGTCCATGACGATCTGCACGGAAGTGACCTTTCCTGTTTACTACAACCGTCATAACTGACACGTCTTGTCTCTCAACATCTAAATTACAAGAAGCAACTGGGATCTATTTGCAACCACTATTTCTAAAGAATTCAGGACACTGGGTTTTCTTCAGAGTCCGGACCCCGCTGAATCACTGACTAACACTGTGATCAAGTGTGCTAAAGCTTGTATTCCGTGTCTTCCCATAAACTTCAAATGCCCAAAAAAACCCCGGTTTGATTCAGATTGCCAACAAATTTCCAAAGTTAGAAAACGGGCTCGCGTCAGGTTTTACCAACGACCTTCGGGTCCCAACGCTCGAGCCCCTCAAAAACTCCGTGCTAAATCTAGACACACTTTTAAAAAACAGTAAACGTCGGTCCTGGAGAAGCTTCTGCTCCAGGTGACCCTCAAAAACTTCCAAGAAAAAAGTGTGGAACAATCATTAAGAAATCAAAGGGAAGAACACCTGTCCCACTGTGAACCATCTCAAGTTTTCGGATTCTTTAATAACAGAGAAGAAAGCAGTTGCTAATCTGCTTGCTTCAACCATTGAAAAAATTCTCCTCTTCTAATAAATCAGCACTTTTGTCAAAAACAAAGCCCTAAAAGAAAAATCACCCTGACAATTTTCGTCCGACAACATGGAAGACTACAATCTTCCTTTCACGTTTTAAACGAGCTGAAATCTCCTTGCTTTTGTGCAGGATTCCTCTCCCCGGTATAGATGAAATCCATTATCAGCTGTTGGAAACATCTTCCGCTAGAAGGTTGAACCCTACTGCTACAGGTCTACAACCTGTATGGACTACAGGTTTTTTTCCACCCCCTTGGCGAAAAGCCCTCATTATTCCCCTCCCAAAACCCGGGAAAAAATCTTTCTATCCTTCAAATTACCGTCCCTTTGCTTTGACCAGCTGTGTTTGTAAATTGATGGAAAAATGGTTTAATGCTAGGTCATGTGGAAACTTGAAACGATGGCCTTTTGGCGAAAGAACAGTGTGGTTTCCGCAAACATCGGACTACCATTGACCATTTGATTCGTTTTGGGAAACTACTCTTCGGAACGCCTTTCTGAACAAACAGCATGCAGTGGCAATTTTTTTTTGACTTGGAGAAGGCCTACGATACCACCTGGAAGTCGGGGATACTTCATGATCTCCACGATCTGGGTTTTTCGAGGTCATCTTCCGCTTTTTATTCAAAATTTTTTGGGCAGGGAAAGGGCAGTTTCAGGTCCGGGTTGGCACCACTCTCTGATGTCCACGAGCAGGAGTTGGGTGTTCCCCAGGGGAGCATACTATCTCCTGCCCTCTTTTTGTATTAAGATCAACAACATTGTTCAATCAGTTCAGCAGGGTTCAGACTGCTCATTGTTTGTGGATGATTTTGCTGTCTACGCAACTGGAAGCCTGTACCCCAGTGTCCAGCGCAGGCTCCCGCTTTGCGTAGATAAAATCCTTTGGTGGGCGGATGAAAACGGTTTCACCCTTTTTTGCTACAAAAACCCAGTGTATTTTACTTCCATAAATTTCCCTCAGTTTTTTCCAGATCCGGAACTTCAAGTAGGGAAAATCTCCCATTCCAGCTGTTAAAGAGGCCAAAATTTTTGGGAGTCATTTTTGACCAAAAACTTAACTTTCTCAGCCATATAAAAACCTCAAAATGCTTGCCAAAAAGGGACTGAATATTGGGGTCGTAGCACACCCGACTGGGGCGCTGATAAGTAAACTTTGTTTGCACCTCTCAGAGCCCCGGTCCGTTCCAAACTGGACTACGGTTTTTGCTGTGTACGGCTCCGCAAGATCATCTTACTCAAACTCTTGGACCCTATCCACCATCAAGGGCTTCGTCTCTGCTTGGAGCGTTCCGCACCCCCTGTGTAACCTGTACGCAGAGGCAGGGGGAAACCCTTTACTGTCCAACCGCAGACTGAAACTGTCTTTGAATTATTACATCCGATGTTCTCAGAACCGCAGAATCCTGCCTATGACTGTGTTTTTGACCCTCCGTTCCCAAAGTAAGTTTGAAACAAACCCGAAATGTATTCCGCCGTTTGGGCTTCGTATGCAGCCTCATGTGCGGAATGCAGGTATAGACCTGGGGGTAGTTTCCGATTTTTCCAAGTTTCCGGATCAACCCCCATGGACCCTTTTTCACACCAGAGATTCGTTTTGATCTCGCAGCTTTTCCGTAAGGAGTCTACCAGCTCTCTGGGTACAAGGCTTTGTATGCCGAGCTTGTTCCAAATTTCCCCTCCTCTCAAAAAGTTTTCACTGACGGTTCCAAGTTGAGGATGGAGTGGGCCCGTGCAGCCTACTGCCCTGGGGCTCCTTCTCAGATATTGCTGGAAATTTACATCAGATGCTTCTGTCTATTCTGCTGAACTTACTGCTCTAGTACTGGCTTTGAAGATAATCTCCCATTCTTCGAGGAGGGACTTTCTGGTTATGTCGGATTCGCTGTCAGCTTTGGAGGCCATAGCTGGCCGCAACCTTCAGCATCCAGAACTTTTACTTTTTTTTGAACTTTTTAGCAAGTTGAAGGCGGACGGTTACAACATTACTCTTGCTTGGGTTTCCCGGCCATGTTGGCATCGGCGGGAACGAAATGGTTGATCGTTTTTGCCAAGAACGCCCCAGAGAGAAAACTGTCCAACACTTATATCCCCCGCTCAGATGTTGAACCCAAAAATTAACGATTATGTGAGAGACCTCTGGGGAGGAGGATTGGAACACACAGCGAATAACAAACTCTTTCAGATCCGTCCAAACCTTAAAGACTTCCTCCCTCTACGTTGGGTGATCGTTAAAGAGGAACGGTTCTGTGCCGGCTTTCCACCGGCCATTCGGTATTTTACCCATTCTTACCTTTTAAAGAGTGAGAAGCTCCGTGGTGCATTCCATGTCATGCACCACTCACAATGAAACTGTTCTTTTAGAGTGTTGGGACTTGCCGATGTGAGACACAAACATTTTACAGCGGAATCCATGAAGATCCTGTTCAGGGGTGTCCCACCCGACGTGATCCTTGGGTTTTTGAGAGAAATTAAATTTTTCATCTGATTTGAGATTTTACGGAAAAAGGATTTTTATCGTTTGGTTCGTTTTAGACGATGTCATTTAACGGATGTGTGAAAGGTTTTTTTTTTTTTTTTTTTTTTTTTTTTTTTTTTAAATGACTGGTGAGTTGATTTTAAGTGGTGACAGCCCTGATGGGCCCCCTGCGGTCGGCTGGGCTATAAGCAACATTATCTTAAACTTATCTTATCTTGTGACCCCTTGCTGGTCCTGGACTTGGTGGTCTGTCCATGACGATTTTGCACGGGAAAGTGACCCTTTCACTGTCTTACTACAACCCGTATAACTGAACACGTCTCTGTCTCTCAACATCTAAATTACAAGAAAAGCAACTGGGATCTATTTTTCAACCAACTATTTCTTTAAAAAATTCCAGGGCACTGACTTTCTTCAGAGTCCGGACCCCGCTGAATCACTGACTAACACTGTGATCAAGTGTGCTAAAGCCTGTATTCCAGTGTCTTCCGATAAACTTCAAATGCCAAAAACACACCTGGTTTGATTCAGACTGCCAACAAATTTCCAAATTTAGAAAACGGGCTCAGCGTCAGGTGTACCAACGACCTTCGGGTCCCAACGCTCGAGCCCATCAAAACTCCGTGCTAAATCTAGACACACTTTTAAAATCAGTAAACGTCGGTCCTGGAGAAGCTTCTGCTCCAGGCTGACATCAAAAACTTCCAAGAAAAAAGTGTGGAACATCATTAAGAAAATCAAAGGAAGAAACACCTGTCCCACTGTGAACCATCTCAAGTTTTCGGATTCTTTAATAACAGAGAAGAAAGCAGTTGCTAATCTGCTTGCTTCAACCATTGAAAAGAATTCCTCCTCTTCTAATAAATCTGCCACTTTTGTCAAATACAAAGCCCTAAAGAAAAATCACCCTGCAACTTTTCGTCCGACAACATGGAAGACTACAATCTTCCTTTCACGTTTAAACGAGCTGAAATCTGCCTTGCTTTCTTGCAGCAATTCCTCTCCAGGAATAGATGAAATCCATTATCAGCTGTTGAAACATCTTCCGCTAGAAGGTCTGAACATACTGCTACAGGTCTACAACCATGTGTGGACTACAGGTTTTTTTCCACCCTCTTCCCTCCGGGGTTGCAACCTTGCCGTGGTTGGAGGGCTTGCGTGGTCCTGTGATCTTTTAGGCTTTGCTGACGGGGGCATCAAAACTCAGCTAGATGGTTAAGTTAGTTGTGACAACATGCTAGGCTGTTATCGCCAGTTGCTGACTGGCCAAAGCATTACCATGTGGTAGGAATCTGATGCCCCTGGTTAGGGTCTCCCATGTCAAGACAGGTTAGTGGAGTTGAGGGCCCACCAGAAATAGTAACCCCACCTTTTTCCTAATTCTGTCTTCTGCCTTTCTTACGGATCTTTTTCTTTCTTTCTTCGTCGTCCCTTATGTCTTCTTTTCCACACTCCTTTTTCTCTCTGTGGGGGGGTTCCTCCTTAAGATTCCGCCGCGTGGCCGTGCGGGGCTGCTGCGACCTGTGTGTCGGAGGGGGATGGAGATGCCTGGTGTGATTGAGAGGGCCAGCGCTTTCTCAACACCTCCACTTGGCTCGGGGACCTCTCCGCTAGACAGGAGTTTACACTTGGCGCCGGGTGTTGTACTTTCTTGTTTGTTGTCCCGTACTCTAATCGGCCTCCCCTTCTTGGGGCCTGTGGTCAAAAACAGGCATTTCTCGGCTTGCAAGATAACCTTGTAGTGCTCAGCTCTCTGTTCCGGGAGTTGGGCATGATCAGGGGGGTAGGGTTGGTAGGTTTTTGTTGTTGTATATCTTCCTGATGCCTGGACAGGGGTCAAGACAGTGATTCTTGGCCCTGGCCCCCTTAGTTTGGACTCCCCAGGTGGTGTGGTAAGGGAGAGATTGAAAGATAATAAAATTCACTGGCTTTTTCAAAAAACTTACCCCCCTCCCCAAAACCTCCCCCCCAAAAGAAGAGGAGGCAGCATCCCCTTTTTTCCGAGGACTTTATCAAAACCGACAGCGATTCTGATACTGAGGTTACGACAGGAGACAGGTTTCTGGGCTTCTGGCTCGCGTGGATGTGGAAGGGGACGGAGCAGGGAAAAAGACCCCTTTAATCTCTGAGCCCTTTGCCATGAAAACGGGCTGTCAAGGTCTAGCAGTGGACCCTCAGTTCAGTCAAAAGGTTGGGAAATGCACGGCTGTCTTTCGTGCCGACTGAAAACACTTAGTCAGCGCGCGTGACCCGCTTGACCTGACCGATTCTGCGTTTGCTGATGCTTAGCTATGCGTGGGATATGGGGGAGGCCGTATCACCGGTTGGCTCTCTTTCCTTCTCCGAGATGTGTACCAGTGAGCTGTGCTAGTGAAATTGTTTTTGTTTGTTTTCCAAATTCGGGATATACTAAAATCCCTGATGTTTTGGTTATTTCGGATTGCCTGAGGGATTATGTGGAAGTTGAGGTTGGTCTGTGTGTGTTTTTTTTGTATCACGAAGAATTGATTATATCTTTAAAGTGTGGTTTTTGGGTGTGTAATAGTTTGACCGGGTAAAAGGACGTTCAGTTTTTTCCTGCCTCAATGGCGTCTACGTCTCTCAGCATCATGCAGGGGGAGCGTGAGTACCACGTATTCAGTGTACACTGTGCCAGACTGAATTCTCTGTGTCGAATTTTGTGGAAGAACGCGTGTTACGATAAGGTGAAAGATAGACGGTTTTAGGTGTGGTGAGATTAGGTAAAACCTATTGCCGCCCAGAACTCTCACGGTGTTACAATTTAGACAATTTGGAAATGATGAAGAGGGCAAGCCAGGTCTACAGCATTTGTTTATGAAATGTTACCAAAAACTCATGAAGCTGAACACGCTAGGCAACCTGACGACCCCGCAAAATATACGATCGGACCGTGTTGCACTTGGATTATTATTCAGATTACTGTCAGAAAATCTGGACAATTTCGATCCAGTCCAGAGCTGCCAATCAGTCAGTGCAAAGCATGCAGTCACGTTCTCAATCACCAAAACAAAGGTGGTTGGTTGTCCCCCAAAACGAGAGTAGGGAGAAGGGGGCCGTGACAGAGATCCGACAACAAACTTTTGATTCCCGCCGACTTGCCAGTTGGTTGATGAAAGTGTGGTCGACGTACATTTTGTCAATCAACGTCAACCCCAGTTAAACTAAACCGATAAAACACTCTGCACACAAAACATCACCAATCCCACCGAAAACGCCGCAAAGTCAGTGATGGATAGCTCTATCGCCCCTCTTTCCTCCGACATCGGAAAAATTAAAGTGATCATATTGTTAGACTCGGAATGTGATGAAGGATATTGATTAATAAAACACTCAGGTTGGAAGAAGAAAAATTACTTGACACGTTTGTACGCAGGAAGTGCGGCAGTCACGTGACCATTTTTTAACCAGTAGGTGGCTGTTTGCCAACCATGGGTCAGCCAATTGTCGTTGAAAAGATCAGACTGCCCCGTAAATCTTTACTTAGGAATCATTCCACTGAGAAAGCAAAAGATCTACGTGTTACAGAAGATCAGAGTGATGAATATTTCAGGATGCAGTTAGAGAGGATGTGCTCTCCAAACATAATGGTATCAGAAATCAGGAAGCAAGAAATGCTTCGGCACCCACAGACAAAAGGATTTTGATTGCTGCTGGATGTGGCCTGTGTGGATCTGTGAGGAAGAAGGACAAAAAGCTAAGGGTTCTGCACTTAGAATCGTCTGGGGTTAAGCTGGACAAAGTACAGACCAGCAAAAAGAAGATTTTGCTCAAGAAGTATGGATTAAAAATTTGACTGATGAAAAAGAAAGAAAAGGACAACAACAGAAAGAAAGATATGTTTGGGGAGAAATTGAAATAATAGTACAGAGGAAAACTCCTTTGTGTTGATGAGAATGGCAGACAAAAAAGAATGAAGATAAAGGCAATAGGAGAAAGAAATCCAAAGACTTGCCAAAAGTTGGTAGAAAACCTTGTGGCTGCAGTATGGACAGAGGAGAGAACAAGCTGACCTGCCCACTGACAATACATCCACAGGATGAGATCTGGGTTAAAGATAGGAGGGGACATGGGGGGGTACAAGTTTTAAACTGATGCTTCAGTTTGCAACTCTCCACCAATCCAAACTCCCCAAACACAACGCTTGTGACTGGCCATTGTAGACGGCATCAAGGGTCAGCAGAGGGGAATTTGAAGAGATTCATGGATTCTTCATAAGAACAGCTGGCAGCGCTGAAAGTCCATGACATGGAGAAATAAGACATTCAAAGTATTTCTGTTTGGGGATTATGATTTTATGCTCAAGCTGTATGGTCTGTCTCAGGTGCTGCTCAGGGGGAACACACCCTTCGTCTATATTGCACGCCATTCAAAAAGCCAATTACACACTCCACCTCATTGTAATGAAGGCAACATCACACAGCGCAGTTACAAGTTAGTTTAAAGGGCATCAGGAGAGATTACAACAATTCCGAAATTTCCAAAAGGAAAAATTGCCAAGCTGCACAGTATGTCATCCGAAAACCAATCATTGACATTACACTCTAGCCATGTTGCACCCCCCCTATCTGCACATTCTTCGTGGGAGAGTGGGTAAAAAAGACCAGGACCTACTCGGAAGGTGGTGTCAATCTCTTGATTAAGAAATGGCAGAATCCTTTGCAGTTGAGGACAAACAGGTAGGGAGACAAAGTCAGCCTTTTCTGACTTTGGTTGACAAATGACAAAAGATTGGAATCTTTAGAAGAAGGCGAAAAGGCAGCTCTAGAATCAAGGGAATAGTGTTCAATGAGCTGAAGTGACAGCAAACACCCCGAGTGTTTTCCAGGCAAGACCTAAAGAACTGATGGAGCCAGGTAAAGAGAGAGGAAAGAAGAAATAGGAAGACAGGAAATCACAGCTGGCTCTTACACGCTTGTCTGGTCCTGTCCTCCACAGATTTAGATGTTGCCCTAATCAGAAAAATAATTCCACAAGCAGGGCCTATCATGGCAAGTCTTTCATAGGCAACCCACTGCAACAAATATTGAAGCCAGAGACAATTACCATGTGTATGTGAAAGTGTTTGTCAGCACACAGCTGTGCTGACTCAAGACAAGGGCTTCCTTCTCAGAGCTAGGAGTATATCTAACAGATTCAAATATGCTGGAATATGCTATCTCACACATCCACACCATAAAATCTCACATCAAAAACCCCATGGACTGTGAGTTGAGTGCCATTGACCACATTGGAAGTGATATCTAAAGAATAATGTCTTTCTTTGGAAAAGGATATTCCCACAGTCTCGCATCTTCCCAAAACAGCATATTTTAGAAAACCATTGTGTTCCTTTCATCCGTCAACATCATTTTGGATGGCTCTACATGGGGGAACAAGGGGGGTTGAAGGACAACACATGCAGTTATCAATCTGTAAAGAGAAGGGTTTGTGGTGTGGGGTCTAAAAACAGAGCCAGGAGAAATTGCGTGTCCCATGTCAGACACATGGCTTTTGTCTCCCCCCTTCTCAAGGTTGATGCCACTGGCCCCAGGGCAGGGATGGGAAGCCAGTGTAAAGTTAATAAACAGTAATATGACTCTGTATTCCTCTTGTACATGCACTCAGACAGTGTATATACATGTTACATGTGTTGTGTTGTGTGTGTGTGTTGTGTGTGTGTGTTGGTGTGAGTGTGTGGTGTGTGTGTGTTGTGATGTGTGTGTAGTGTGTGCCGCCATCCCACCAGCTCCAGTGTTTTAACATATTATAATATTACTAGGTAGGTACCAAATTTGAATTTCACATCTGCTCTAAAGATTGTTGAAGGGCACATCACAAAGTTATTTAATATCTTAATTGTTCAACTGATCATGAAACTGTTTGATCTGGAGTAGTGACCTAGTTGTGACAGACGCACACATAACTTCTACATATTAGGCGACACAAGCAGCTCAAACGTGACCTTGTAAAAAAGAGATTAAAGTGCACAAAACTTGTGCCCAATTAATGTGTGATCCGTGGACAATTGTGCTGCAAATTTATTAACGCTGTGACCAGTGGTTACAATTGTGGCATAGGCAGTGTGATTACGATGTGCAGGGCTTGGGACAAACATGAAGGAATCCATATGTGAGGTATATTAGGCATGGGGTTTGGGTGTGTGTGTGTGTGTGTGCTGTCGTGTGTGTGTGTGTTGTGGTGTTGTGTGTTTCTGTCTGTGTCTGGGACTGTGTGTGTGTGCGAGGTGTGTGGTGGGGGGTTGTTGGGGTGGTGTGTGTGTGGTGTGGTGTGGGGTGTGTGTGAGGAGAGGGAGAGTGAGCAGACGTGTGGTGGTGGGTGTGTGGAGGGTTGTGTGGGTGTGCGCGCAAAGTGGGGTGTTGCGGGGCTAGCTCTCCGCTCGCGGCGCGTCGGAGCTCGCGCGCGGCGCGCTCTCGCGTCGCATCTCGCTCGCGCGCTCGCTCGCTCTAGATGTGTGTCGGTGTTGTGGTGTGTGTGTGTGTGTGTTGTGTGTGTGTTCATGTGTGTGTGTGTGTGTGTGTGTGATGAGAGAGAGGAGAGAGAGAGAGAGATGAGAGAGAGAGGGAGAGGTGAGAGAGAGAGAGAGAGAGAGAGAGAATAAGATGTTGTATGTATATGTGTCACTGTGTTGTGTGTGTGTGTGTGTGTGTGTGTGTGTGTGTGTGTGTGTGTATGTGTGCAAATTTTTAAATTGGTTCTGTTGCTCATCTTGCATAGTCTGTGTGACAAGCATTTTCTGTCTTTCGGATGCTGTTTGGCTCTCTCTTCCTCTACTCCTCTCTCTCGCTCGTGTCTCTCTCTCTCTCTCTCTCTCCTCTCTCTCTCTCTCTCGTGTGTGTGGGTGTGTTCATGTGTGTGCGTGTGCGTTGTGTGTTTCATGTTGTGGGTATGTGTGTTCATATGTGTGTGTGAGTGTGTGTGTGTGTGTGTGTTGTGTGTGTGTTCATGTGTTTGTGTGTTGATTGTAGGTTTGTACCACAAAATGCCTGTCTACATGCATTTGTAACCACAATGCTGGTTACATGCATATCAGTTGTTTGACTGCTGCCACGTATCAGTGTTAGGAAATGATGAAGCAATGCTACATGACATCATGTAAAAAAGGCATGCTACAGGAAAATCATGTATTTGGCTAAGGAATGCTAGGGATTACAGTTCCTGAGAGAGAGAGCAGAATGACACAGTGAGTATTGCATGTTTATTTATGTATATATGTGTTACTGTGTGTGTGTGTTGGGTGTGTGTGGTGTGTGTGTCGTAGTGTGTGTGTGTGTGGTGTGTGTGTGCGTGCGTGCGTGCGTGCGGTTAGTGTGGTTGTGGGTTTGTCTTTTCATGTGTTATGCGTTTGTCTTCTAGTAAGAGAGTCTGTTTTATATTGTAGTTGTACTTTTAAAGGGAATATTAAAGACAAGTACAATCAATGATAGTATTTTTTTGCCCCGAGTTTACATCTGCCGCCGAGTATCAAATCCCCTCTCTCTCTCCTCTCCACAAAATCTTCGGCAGGTGCCTCTCATCTACCCCCCCCCCCCCCTCCCCACCCCCCCCCCCCCGCCCTCCTGCCCCCCTCACCCCAACACACACACACCACGTCCCTTCATTCCTCAGTTTCCGCACAGGCCATTCCTTGCACCACAGAGCAGCTGAGTGTGTATTCTGGACAGTGTGGTGTCTATCGCGAGGGCAGGGTCGACCAGCGAACTCGCTTTGCAGTGGTTCACATGGGATGGTCGTTACACAGTGGGGGATACTGACGCGTGTGTGAGCTGGTTTGACAATGTGTTTCTATTTCGGCTCCTACCGCTGTCCTCTTGGCATAGGCTCTGTTTGTTCTATAGGTCAGCCGGGTGGCTTGGAAGATGCCATTGCATCTGATTGATTTTCTTATGCGCACACCGTCTCGATACTTTGAAAAAGGATTGCGTTCGCATGTTCACACACCACACACACAACCACGCACGGCGCACGCGGCAGCATGCACATAAACACACACACACAGACACACACACAGACACAACACACACACACACACACAACTCACACACACAACACACACACACACACACACACACACACACACACACACTCACACACACAACATGTTGCAGCATATAGTTCATACCCAAATGTGTGTAACCAGCATAGGGTTGTGTGTTGCTGTGTGTGTGTGTGTGTGTGTGTGTGTTTGTGTGTGTGTGTGTGTGTGTGTGGCGATGAAAAAGAATCAGATAACTGTGTTTGGATTTTGTAGTATTTTATTACAAAGAAATCGGGGTTTAGAATTGTTTCGGAAACAAAAATCACTTACTTAGTTTCATGCAAAGCTTGAGACTTGGTCATGTCATGTGCGTGTGGGTGCCAAAGTTAGCTGCATGAAACGGCATTGTCCAGGTACATTGCGCACTTTGAGCAAACAAGCTTTAAAACGTTAAGTGATCCGACTTTTTGGCTGAAGTAGTCTGAGCAGAGGCATGTATCAAACTTGTGTATCTAATCAATGAGGGGAAAATAAGCTTGCCATTAAGCGCTGATGTGAGTTAGTTTTGGATCGATTTTGTGTTGTATGGTCCATTGTTGTAATGTTGCTAAACAACTTGTGCACACAATATCAGGCTGTTTCTTCGTTCTCTGCAGGTATAAATAAATTAACCTAGTCGAGTTTGGTAATTATAAGATGTCTGCAATTCGCCAATGCAGTCGTCTCAGGAGCGTATAAGTTAATTTATTCTTCACGACAACATCTAAGTGTTCAATGAACAACCTATGATACCCTTTTTAACGAATGGGGTTAGTGATAGTCGCGCAGCAAATGCCGAAAAACACAAAGCTGCTGGACTTGTTGCGTGCACGGCTCCTGACGGCAGCGCTGTGTACAGACGCCGTAGAAGGGGGGTTGGGAGCCGCCTGCCAGTATAACTGCCTTCCCTGGACCTGGCAAGTGCAGCATGCCGGGAGGTGTTAACTCCCTTGCTTCGCTTGAACTACTAAAGAAACTCGCTCCTGCTAACAGACCGTGATTGGCTCAGTTCTTAATTCAATGTCGATCTAAAAGCTCTCTGAACAAAGGTGAGAGCAACAAAGATAGTGGGACCAGGGGAGGAGATCAGGGTGACTCCTTCATGAACAGTTAAATTCGTTCAAAGGTGTGATCGCTGCAGGAGATCTTTAGGGGTTCTCAGAGGCAGAAATCAGTCGGAACTTGGCGTCCCAGGTGTTTATTGACGGTAGGTGCGCAGGGTGACGGTTTAAGAAAGTTCAGAGGGAGAAGTGGACACCAACACTCTTTCTGACGTTCTGCCAACCCTGGTGCCGCCGGTCATCAATGTCGGGTTACCCTAAATGTTCATGTTCAGCTGTATGTGCCGTCCCCGTTAAGGTGTTTCAGATGCCAGAGGTGTTGGCCATGTCAGAGACCCGCTGTTCTGGGCAGGAGGTGTGCGGTATTTGTGCAAGGCAACCTGATGGGCGTGTAATGATCCGGCACATTGTGACAACCTGCCCCCCCCCCCCGGTGGCGGACCCATCTCCTCTTCACGAAATAGTCCTCTGTGGATTCTGGAATCCTGCAATACCAAGAGTTATGGAAGAAATGAAGATCTCCTCTCTTTTTGATGCCCGCAAGCAGGTTGTGGGCAGTTCAGACGGCCACAGCATCTTCATATGCTTCGGCCGTAAAGATAAATTTCCACTCGGTCTGTCTGCTGCCGGACTGATGAATTTATCTTTTCAAAGTCACCCTTGCAAGGAAAGACTGTCAGCTCTGGTGGAAGCAGTTCACCACCTCCCAACCCACAGTGAATGCCCTGGTGGAGGCCAAAAAATCCGCCACCCCTCAGAATGCCCAGCAGTCTACAACATCTGCTGTGGGCAGATCTAAAAACAGCACCTGCTACTCGAATTCCTCTGTCCAGTGCCCGTGCGGGCAAGGAAAGTTCAACCCAGTGTGGAAGATGGTGGGAGATGAGGAAGAATACTCCACCATCTCCCAAATCCAGACCTCCACCATCTCCAAAATCCAGGCCCTTGGGGGTCACCTGCGGGCAAGTTGCCAGCAGGTCAAAGGCCAACCACAGTCCAGTGAACTAACTTAATTTAATTTGCTCCATTAGATGCGGACGTTGGAGAGGACAAGATGGGGGACCTGATTTCTTCCTTTTCGCCTCTGCACCATGGTTAGTACAATATTCCATTGGAATTACCGTGGACTAATTCAATCTTTGAGGAGCTGCTGCTTCTGTGTCAATCTCTAAAAACCTTCCGTGTGGCTCTTCAGGACCCAATTTCAAAGCCAGGGAAGGACCTTTACTCTTTCTTGGTGTAATATTCTTTCGAAAACCTGCACAACCATCCACGCTTGGGACGGTGGGGCGGTGTTGCCCTTCTCATACACAAAACTTGCTCCGCTTGCTTTGTCGTCACTCTGTCTACTCTCCCTTTCAGGCTGTTGTAGTGCGAGAGGTCACTCTCACAAAGGGGACTGTGACAATTCTGTTCTCTTTATCTCTCACCTTCTGTCCCGGTTTGACGTCAGGACCTTGTCAGTCTGATAGAAGAACTCCCTCGACTTTTTTTGTGTTGGGTGACTTTTAACGGGCTACAGCTCTTTGGGGTAGTGCCGGTACGTCACCCAGAGGTTGCTTTAATTGAGGATGTCCTGTTCAGACTTGGATTTGTGTTGTCTGAAAACGACGGATCTGCAACTTACCTCCACTCTTCCAAAGGTTCACTTTAGTGTTTAGAATTTGTCGTGTTTGTGACCCCTCGCTGGTCCTGGACTTATGAGTGGTTGTCCATGACGTATCTGCCGGAAGTGACATTTCCCGTCCTTCTACAACCTGTAATACTGAAACACGTCTCTGTCTCTCAACATTTAAATTATAAGAAAGAAATACTGGGATCTATTTGCAGCCACTGTTTCTAAGGAGTTCCAGGACACTGATTTTTTTTCAGAGTCCTGACCCTGCTGAATCACTGACTAACACTATGATTAAGTGTGCTAGGCCTGTATTCAGGTGTTCTTCGAAAAACTGCAAATGCCCAAACACTCCTGGTTCGATTCAGAATGCAACCAATTTCCAAAGTTAGGAATAGATAAACGGGCTCGGTCAGGTATACCAACGACCTTCGGGTCCCAACGCTCGAGCCCATCAGAACTCCGTGCTAAATCAAGACCACACTTTTTAAATCAGTAAACAGTCGAGTCCTGGAGAGCTTTGCTCCAGGCTGACATCAAAAACTTCCAAGAGAAAAAAGTTGTTTGGAACATCATAAGAAAATCAAGGGAAAGAACACCTGTCCCCATGTGAAACCATCTCCATGTTTTTCTCGGATTCTTTAATAACAGAGATGAATGCAGTTGTTATCTGCTTGCTTAAACCATTGAACGAATCCTCCTCTTCTAATAAATCTGCCACTTTTGTCAAAACAAGGCCCTAAAAGAAAAAATCTCCCGCATCTTTTCATCGACAACATGGAAGACTTACAATCTTTCCTTTCACATTTAACGAGCTGAAAGCTGCCTTACTCTCTTGCGGCGATTCCTCTCCTGGTTATAGATGACCATTCATTATTCAAACTATTGAAACATCTTCCGCAAGAAGGTGCTGAACATCCTTGTTACAGGTTTTTACAAACACGTGTGGACTACAGGTTTTGCTTTCCCCCTCTTGGGCGGAAAGCCCTCACTTAATTTTCCCATCCCCAAAACTGGGAAAGATCTTTCTAATCCATCTAACTACCGTCCATGCTTTGACCAGCTGTGTCTGTTAAATGGATGGAAAAAATGGTCATCAATGCTAGGCTCATGTGGAAACTCGAAACGATGGCCGTTTGGGCGAAAGAAAGAGGTGGTTTCGCAAACTCGTATACAGTTGACCATTTGATTCGTCTGGAATCTACACTTAGGAACGCTTTTTTTAAACAGACAGCATGCAGTGGCAATTGGCTTTGACTTGGAGAAGGCCCTACGATACCACCTGGAAGTCGGGGATACTTCATGATCTCCACGATTGAGGGTGTCGAGGTCATCTTCCGCTTTTTATTCAAATTTTCTGGCAGTAACGACAGTTTCAGGGTCGGGTTGGCACCACTCTCTCGGATGTCCACGAGCAGGAGTTGGGTGTTCCACAGGGGAGATTCTATCTCCTGCCCTCTTAGTATTAAGATCAACAACATTGTTCAATCAGATTTCAGCTGGGTTTCAGACTGCTCCATTGTTTGAGGATGATTTTGCTGTTCTACGCTAAACTGGAAGCCTGTACCCGAGTGTGTCAGCGCAGGCTCCGCTTTGCGCGTAGATACAATCCATCGGTGGGCGGATTGAATACGGTTTCACCTTTTCTGTAAAAAAACCCAGTGTATTCACTTCCATAATTTCCCGTCAGTTTTTTCCAGATCCGGAACTCAAGTAGGGGAAATCTCCCATTCCAGCTGTTTAATGAGGCCAAATTTCTGGGACGGTCATTTTTGACCAAAAACTTAACTTTTCTCAGCGCATATTAAAACCTCATAACTGCTTGCAAAAGGCACTGAATAGTCTGCGGGTCGTAGCACACACGACGGGGAGCGCTGATAAGAAAACTTTGTTGCACCTCTACAGAGCCCTGGTTCCGTTCCAAACGGGACTACGGTTCGTGCTGTGTACGGCCCTCGCAAGAATCATCTTACCTCAAAATCTTGGACCCTATCCCATCAAGGGGCTTGTCTCTGTCTTGGAGCGTTCGCACCCCCCCTGGGTACAGCCTGTACGCAGAGGCTGGGTGACCTTCACTGTCCAACGAGGCTGAAACTGTCTGGGAATTATTACATCCGACTGTTCTCAGAAACCGCAGGTATCCTGCTTTGACTGTGTTTTTGACCTCCGTCCAAAGTAAGTTTGAAACAAACCCGAAAGTATTCCGCCGTTTGGGCTTCGTATGCAGCCTCACCGCGGGAATGCAGGTCATAGACCTGGGAGTAGTTTCCGATTTCCAGGTTCCGGATCAACATCCATGGAACCTTTTTTCAACAGGATTCGTTTTCGATCTCGCAGCTTTCCGTAAGGGAGTCTACCAGCTCTCGGCGTACAAGGCTTGTATGCCGAGCCTCGGTTCCAATTCCCATTCCTATCAAAAAAGTTTCACTGACGGTTCCAAGGTCTGAGGATGAGTGGCTGTGCAGCCTACTGCCCGGGGGTCCTTCTCAGATATTGTTGGAAAAATACCTTCAGATGCTTCTGTCTATTCTGCTGAAACTTACTGCTCTAGTACTGGCTTTGAAGTTAAATCTCCCCATTTCTTCGAGGAGGGGACTTTCTGGTTATGTCGGATTTCGCTGTCAGCTTTGGAGGCCATAGGGCCGCAACCTTGAGCCATCCAGAACTTTTACTTTTTTGGACCTTTTTAGCAAGTTTGAAGGGGGACGGTTTTACAACATTACTATTGCTTGGGTGCTGGCCATGGTGGCATCGGGCCGGAACGAAATGGTTGATCGTTTAGCAAGAACGCCACAAGGAGGAAACGGTCCAACATTATAAAAAATCCCTGCTCAGATGTGAAACCCAAAATTTAACGATTATGTGAGAGACCTACTGGGCTGGAGGATATTGGAAACACAACATGACGACTTACAAACTCTTTCAGATCTGTCCAAACCTTTAAAGACTTCCTCCCATCTACGTCGGATGGTCGTAATAGAGGAACGGTTCTGTGCGGCTGCACACCCGGCCATTGTATTTTACCATTCTTACCTTTTAAAGAGTGAAGAAGTCCGTGGTGCATTCCATGTCATGCGCCACTCCACAATGAAACATTTTCTTTTAGGAGTGTTGGGACTTGACACGATGTGCGACCCAACATTTTACAGCGGAGTCATGAAGATCCTGTTCAGGATGTCCGCCTGACGTGATCCTTGGGTTTTTGAGAAGGAAATTACCATTTTTATTTGATTGAGATTTTTTCGAAGAAGCATTTTTAACCAAAAGTTTTGGTTCGTTTGGTAGGACGTTGTCATTTAACGTGTTGTGTGAAAGTTTTTTTTCTTTTTGTAGTTTTTTTTATGTATTTTTTTTTTAGGACTGTGTGAGTTGATTTTAACGTCGGGGACAGCCCTGATGTGGCCCTTGCGGGTCGGCTGGCTATAAGCAACATTATCTTATATTATCTTATCTGCTCAGATGTGAAACCCAAAATTAACGATTATGTGAGGGACCTCTGGCAGGAGGATTGGAACACACAGACGATAACAAACTCTTTCAGATCCGTCCAACCTAAAGACTTCCTCCTCTACGTCGGGTGGTCGTTAAGGGGGTAAACGGTTCTGTGCCGGCTGCACACCGGCCATTCGTTTTTACCCATCGTACCTTTTAAAAAGATGTGAAGAAGAAGCTCGTGGTGCATTCCATGTCATGCACCATCACGATGAAACATGTTCTTTTAGAGTGTTGGGTCTTGCACGATGTAGACACAAACATTTTACAGCGGAAGTCCATGAAGTTCCTGTTCTGGGATGTCCCGCCCTGACGGGATCCTTGGGGTTTTGACTCATGAAGAAATTTACCATTTTTCATTATTTGAGATTTTTACGGAGAATGGATTTTTTAACAAAGTTTCTGGTTCGTTTGTAGACGATGTCATTTAACGAGATGTGTGTAATTTTTTATTTTTTTTTATTTTTTTTTTTTTATTGACTGGTTGAGTTGATTTTAACGTGGTGGACAGCCTGATGGGGCCCTCTGTGGTCGGCTGGGCTATATGCAAATTATCTTATCTTATCTTGTGTCCCTCGTGGTCCTGGGATATGAGTGGTCTGTCCATACGGTTCTGCACGGAAGTGGACATTTACCTGTCCTTCTACAACCTGTATTAACGGAAGATGTCTTGTCCCTCCTCAGCTCTCAATTATAAGAAAGCAAACTGGGATCTATTTGCAGCCACTTTTGTCTAAGAAGTTCCAGGACATGTTTTTTTGCAGAGTCCCAGACCAGCAGAATCTCTGACTAACACTGTGATTCAAGTGTGCTAAGCCTGTATTTCAGTGTCTCCCGATAAACTTCAAATGCCAAAAAAATACACCCTGGTTCGATTCTGAATGCCAACAAAATTTCTAAAAGTTAGAAACGGGCTCAGCGTCTGGTAACCAACGGACCTTGGGTCCCAACGGCTCGAGCCCATCAGAAACTCCGTGTAAATCCCAAGGACACACTTTTAAAATCAGTAAACCGGTCGGTGCCTGGAGAAGCTTCTGTCCAGGTGACCATCAAAACTTCTAAGAAAAAAGTGTGGAACATCATTAAGGAAAAAATCAAAGGAAGAACACCTTTCCCACTGTGAACCATCTCAAGTTTTCGGATTCTTTATAACAGAGAAGAATCAGTTGTAATCTGCTTGCTTCAACCATTGAAAAGAATTCCTCCTCTTCTAATAAATCAGCCCACTTTTGTCAAATACAAACCTAAAAGAAAAATCACCTTGCAACTTTTCGTCCGATAACATGAAGAATACAAATCTTCCTTTCACGGTAAACGAGCTGAAATCTGCCTTACTTCTTGCAGCGATTCCTCTCAGTATTAGATGAAAAATCCATTATCAGCTGTTGAAACATCTTCCGCTAGAAGGTCTGAACACACTGCTACAGGTCTACAACCCATGTGTGGACTACAGGTATTTTTCCACCTCTTGGCGTGAAAGCCTCATTATTCCACCATCCCCAAATCTGGAAAAGATCTTTCTAACCTTCAACCTACGTCCCATAGCTTTGACCAGCTGTGGCTGTAAACTGATGGAGAAATGGTCAATGCTGGCTCATGTGGAAATCGAAACCCGATGGCCTTTTGGCCGAAAGAACAGTGTGGTTTCCGTAAATACATCGACTACAGTTGACCATTTGATTGTCTGGACTCTACACTTCCGGAAATGCTTTCTGAACAAACGCCTTGCGGTGCAATTTTTTTCCGGCCTTGGAGACGGCGACGATACTACCTGGAATGTCGGGGGATACTTCATGATCTCCCACGATCTGGGTTTTTCGAGGTTTCTCCGTTTTTATTCTCCAAAATTTTTTGGCCAGAACGACGTTTCAGGTCCGGGTGGGCACCACTCTCTCTGATGTTCCGAGCAGTACGAGGGGTGTTCCACTGGGGAGCATACTGTCTCCTGCCCTCTTTAGCATAAAGAACAACTCAACATTGTGAATCAGTTCAGCGGGTTCAGACTGCTCATTGTTTGTGGATGATTTCGCTGTCTACGCAACTGGAAGCCTGTACACGATGTGTTCAGCGCAGCTCTGCTGTTGCGTAGATAAAAATCCATCGGTGGGCAGATGAAAACGGTTTCACCTCTTTTCTCCTACAATGACGCAGGTATTCAATTCCATAATTTTCCGTCCCAGTTTTTCCAGATCCGAACTTCAAGTAGGGAATTCTCCATCCCCAGCTGTTAAGAGGCCAAATTTTCTGGGAGTATTTTTGACCAAAAAAACCTAACTTTCTCAGTCCATATTAAAAACTCAAAACTGCTTGACCAGAAAGCACTGAATATGCTGCGGGGTCGTAGCGCACACTGACTGGACCGAAGCGCTGATTAAGAAAACTTTGCTGCACCTCTACAGAGCCTTGGTCCGTTCCAAATTGACTCGGTTGTCGGTGCTACGGACTCCGCAAGATCCGTCTTACCTCAAACTCTTGGACCCTATCCACCATCAAGGGCTTCGTCTCTGTCTTGGAGCGTTCCGCACCACCCTGTGTACAGCCTGTACGCAGAGGCGGATGAACCTTCACTGTCCAACCGCAGGCTGAAACTGTCTTTGAATTATTACAATCAGACTGTTCTCGGAACAGAAAACCCTGCCTATGACTGGGTCTTTGATCCTCCGTTCCAAAGTAAGTTGTAAACAAACCCTATTGTATTCCGCCCGTTTGGTCGTCGTTATACAGCTCACATGTGCGGAATGCAGCAGGTCCTAGACCTCAGGTGTAGTATCTGATTTTCCAAGTTTCCGGATCCATCCACCGTGGACATTCTGCACGCCAGAGATTCGTTTTGATCTTGCAGCTTTTCGCAAAGTGTCTACCAGCTCTCTGGCGTTACAAGGCATTGGTATGCTGAGCTCTGTTGAAAATTCCAATCCTGTCAAAAAGTTTTTACTGACGGTTCCAAATCTGAAATGGAGTGGCTGTGCAGCCTACTGCCCTGGGGCTCTTCTCAGATACTTGTTGGAACATATTCCTTCAGATGCTTCTGTTATTCTGCTGAATTACTGCTCTGGTTTTGGCTTTTTGAAGATAATCTCACCTTCTTCACAGAGGGACTTTCTGGTTCTGTCGGATTCGCTGTCAGTTTGGCGGCATAGCTGGCCGCAACCTTAGCATCCAGACTTTTACTTTTTTTTGAACTTTTTAGTATGTTGAAGGCGGACGGTTTACAACCATTACTCTTGCTTGGGTCCTGGGCATGTGGGCCATCGGCGGGAACGAAATGGTGATCGTTTAGCAAGGGAACGCCCACAAGAGAGAAATTGTCCAAACACTTATATCCCCGGCTCAGATGTGGAAACCCAAAAAGTACGATTATGTGTGCGACCTCTGGCAGGGGGGATTGGAACACACAGACGAATCACAACTCTTTCAGATCCGTCAAACCCTTAAGGACTTCCCTCCCATCTACGTCGGGGTGGTCGTAGAGGAAACGGTTCTGTGCCCACCGGACTGCACACCGGCCATTCGTATTTTACCATTCTTACTTTTAAAGTGTGAAGATGAGCTCCGTGGTGCATTCCATGTCATGCGCCATCAAATGAACTTGTTCTTTTAGAGGGTTTGGGCTTGGCACGATGTGGAGACCAAACTTTTTACAGCGCGGGTAGTCCATGAGAAAGATCTGTTCAGTGATGTCCCGCCCCCATGACGTGAATCCTTGGGTTTTTGAGAGAAAATTACCATTTTTCATCTGATTTAAGTTTTACGGAAAGAAAGATTTTTAACAAAGTTTCTGGTGCGTTTGTAGGACGATGTTCATTTAACCGAGATTGGTGAAAAGGTTTTTCTTTTTTTTTTTTTAATGGCTGGTGAGTTGATTTTAACAGTGACAGCCCTGATGTGGTCCCTTTGCGTTCGGCTGGGCTATAAGCAACATTACTTATCTATCTCACTGTCCTCTCCCAGTCTCCCCCCATATCCTTATAATCTCCATGCCCTCCTCCATCCTCCCCAACAGTATTCACGTCCCTTCCCCTCTCAACTGTCCTCTCCACTCCCATTTCCTTATATCTCCATGCCCTCACTCCATCCTCCCTCCCCAACAGTATTCTCCCTTCCCTTCTCAACGTCCTCTCCACTCCCCATTCTTATATCTCCATGCCCTCCTCCATCTCCCCAACATTGTCTCCCCTTCCCTTCTCAACTGTCCTCTCCACTCCCCAATTTCCTTATATCTCCATGCCCTCCTCCATCCTCTCCCAACAGTATTCTCATCCCTTCCCCTCTCACCTGTCCTCTCCACTTGCCCATTCCTTTATATCTCCTGCCCACCTCCATCCTCCCCAACATAATTCTCACCCTTCCCCTCTCAACTGTCCTCTCTCCCTCTCCCTCCGGGGGTTGCAACCTTGCCCGTGTCAGGCTTGCGTGGTCCAGTGATCTTTTTGGCTTTGCTGACGGGGTCATCAATACTCAGCTAGATGTTTAGTTTGTTATAACCTTCAGCCTGTTATAGCCAAGGTTGCTGACCTGGCCAACATTACGTGGTAGGAATTGATCCCCTGGTAGGGTCTCCCATGTCAGAAAGGTAGAGTGAGGGCCCAACAAATAGTAATCCTCACCTTTTTCTATTCTGTCTTCTTGTTTTCTGCCTTCCGTATTTTGCTTTGGCCCTTTTCTATCTTCGTCTCCCCTCAAGTCTTCTTTTACACACTCCTTTCTCTCTGTGGTCTTCCTTATAGATCCGCCGCGTTTGCCGTGCGGTGCGACCTTGTCGAGGGGATGAGATCCCTGGTGATTGAAGGGCCAGCGCTCTCAACACATCACTTTGGCTCGACCGCTCCTAGACAGGGAGTACACCTGGCCCGGGTGTACTAATCGCTCCCCTTCTTGGGCTGGGGTCAAAACAGCATTTCTCCCGGCTGGCCAAGATAACCCCTGTAATGCTCACTCTCCTGTTCCCGGGAGTTGGCATGATCAGGGGATAGGTTGGTAGGTTTTTTGCTTTTTGTATATCTCTCCCGGCCTGAAGCCTGGACGGGGACAAGACATGAGTCTTGGCCTGGCCTTAGTTTGACTCCAAGGTGGTGGGTAAGGGAGGGATGAAATATAATATAATACACTTGGCTTTTTCAAAAATCCTACCCCCCCAAAAGGAAAGGAAAGGCAGCATCCCCTATTTAGGGGATTTGTCAAACAGATAGTGACTCTGATACCGAAGTTTTTCGCCAGAAGACGAGGTTTTGGGCTTCCTGGCTCGTGATTGAGGGGACTGAGCAGGAGACCCCTTTCAGCTCTACCACGTTTGCCATTCAAAGGTTTTCAAGGAATAGCAGGCGACCCTTGTCCATCAAGAGGTTGAGGAATGCTCATTTCTCTCATTCAAAAGCAAATCGCAAAAACAATCTAACAGCTGCAGAAGCAACAAAACTTGTGGACATGGAGATCAGGTAACTCCCCACAAACATTGAAATTCATCCAAAGGTGTGATTCGACGAGCAGAGATGTAACGAGGTGTTACGAGGCAGAAATAAAAACGGAGCGTGGCGTCCCAGGGTTGACGGATGCGCATGGTGACGTGTCAGGAAGGTTCAGAGAGAGTGCCACCACACCCTCTTTCTGACCTACTGCAGCCCTGTCGCCTCCGGTCATCAAAGTTGGTTACCCTAAACGGTCATGTCAGCGATATGTGCCTCCCCATTGAGGTGCTTCAGGTGCCAAGGTTTGGCCATAGTCAGGGACCTCTGTCTGGGCAGGAGTTATGTGGTATCTTGCTGCAAGGCACCCATGATGGGCCGTGTCATGATCCGGCACATTGGCTAACTGCGGTGGCGACCATCCCTCCTCTTCACGAAACGTCCCCTTTGGATCAAGAGTCTGCTATACAACAGTTAAAACGGAAAGAAATCTCATTTTTTGAAGCCCCGGAAACAGTGTGGGCAGTCAGACGCCGACAGCGTTCTTCCAATGCTTCGGCTGTCAAAAAGCTCCCAAGTTCCTACTCGGTCAGTCTGCTGCCAGACGATAATTCATGTTCTCTGAAACGTTGCAAGTAAGATCTGTCATTCTGGTGGTAGCAAGTCCACCACCTTCCAACCCAAAAAGAACTGCCCTGTGGAGCAAAAAATCCGCCCACCACCTCAGACTGCCCAGCAGTCCTACAACATCTGCTGCTGGCAGATGAAAAAACCAGCACCCCGCACCCTCGAACTCCCATGTCCCATTGCCCGCGGGCAAGGATTCAAGACCCATTTGGAGATGGTGGAGATTAAGAAGAAACCTCCACCATCTCCCAAATCCACCTTCTTCGCCTGTTTGCCAAGTCCTGGCCAGCAGGTCTTGCAGATAGTCCAGTGAAATTTAACAACAAATTTACAGCTTTAGCATCAATGTTGAGGAGGAGATGACCTGAGCTCTCTCCTTTTCGCCCTCAGCACCATGGATAAATACCAAATTCCCTTGGAATCTCCTGGTCTAAATTCCAAACTTCGAGGAGCTTGCACTTCCTGTGTCAGTCTCTAAAACCTTCTGTCGTGGCTCTCAGAAACTCAAATCAAAGCCAGAAGACCTTACTCTTTCTGCTTTAATATTCTTTCGAAAACCTGCAACAAATCCATCCACGTTGGGACTGGCCGGGCGGTGTTGCCCTTCTCCCTACACAAAACTTTGTTGTATAGATAGATCTGTCACTTCTGTCTACCTCTCCTTCAGGCTGTTAACTGCGAAGTCACTCTCCACAAACTGTAGACAATCTGTTCTCTTTATCTCTCACTTCTGTTCCCGTTTTGTCGTCAGGACCTTGTCAGTCAGATTAGAAGAACCCCTCGACCATTTTTGCGTTGGTGACTTAAACGGTCACAATCCTCTTTGGGGTAGTGCCGGTATACTTCACCTCAGAGGTCTGCTAATGAGGATGACCTTTCAGCTTGGATTGGTGTTGTCTATGACGGATCTGCAACTTATCTCGCACTCTTCCTCAGGTTCACTTTCGTGTTTGGATTTGTCGGTTTTGAACCCCTCGCTGTCCTGGACTATGAGTGGTCTGTCCATGACGTTCTCACAAGTGACCATTTCCCTGTCCTTCGACAACCTTGTAATAACTGAACACCGTCTCTGTCTCTCAGCATCTCATTATAAGAAAGCAAACTGGGATCTATTTGCAGCCACTTTTTCTAAGGATTCCAGGACCACTGATTTTTTCAAGTCCTGACCCAGCTGAATCACTGACCAAACACTATGATTAAATTGCTAGGCCTGTATTCCCAGTGTCTTCCGATAAACTTCAAATGCAAAAACACCCTGGTTCGATTCCCAGAATGCCCAACAATTTCCAAAGTTAGAAAACGGCTCAGCGTCAGGTATACCAACGACCTTCGGGTCCCAACGCTCGAGGCACATCAGTAACTCCGTCTAAATCAAGACATACACTTTTAAAATCATAAACGTCGTCCCTGGAAAGCTTCTGCTCCAGGCTGAACATCAAAAACTTCTAAAAAAAGTGTGGAACATCATTAAGAAAATTCAAAGGAAAACACCTGTCCACTGTGAACCCATCTCAAGTATTCGGATTCTTTTAATAACAGAGAAAACTCATTTTGCTAATCTGCTTGCTTCAACATGAAAAGAATTTCCTCCTCTTCTAATAAATCATCACTTTTGTCAAAAACAAAGCCCTAAAAGAAAAATCACCCTGCAACTTTTCACCACAACATGGAAGACTACATCTTCCTTTCCACATTAAACGAACTGAAATCTGCCTCCTCGCTTGGCATCGATCCTCTCCAGGTAAAGATTGACCATTCATTATCAACTATTGAAACATCTTCGCAAGAAGGTCTGAACCATCCTGTTACAAGGTAAACAACCCCACGGGTGAGACTAACAGTCGTCCACCCTCTTTGGGAAAGCCCTCATTATTCCCATCCCCAAACCAGGAAAAGATCTTTTCTAATCCATCAAAACACCGTCCCATAGCTTGACCAGCTGTGTTGTAAATTGATGGAAAAAAATGGTCAATGCAAGGCTCATGTGGAAACCCTCAAACCGATGCCTTTTGGCGAAAGAACAGTGTGGTTTTCCGCAAACAATCGTAGTACAGTTGACCATTTGATCGTCTGGAATCGACACTTAGTAACGCTTTTTTAAACAGACTGCATGCAGTGTCAATTTTTCTTTGACGTGGAGAAGGCCAAACATACCACCTGGAAGTCGGGGATACTTCAAGATCCCACGATCTGGGTTTCGAAGGTCATCTCCGCATTTATTCAAAATTGTTTGGCAGAACGACAGTATTCAGGTCCGGGTTGGCACCACTCTCTCTGATGTCCACGATCCGAGTGGGTGTTTCCACAGGGGAGCATCCTATCTCCTGCCCTCTTTAGTAATTAAAATCACATAAACATTGTGAAAATCAGGCAGCAGGGTTCAGACTGCTCATTGGTTTGTGGAGGATGTTCGTCACGCAACTGGTAAGCCTGTGTCCGAGTGTCGCAGCGCAGGCTCCAGCTTTGCGTAGATAAAAATCCATCGGGGGCGAGAAAAAGGTTCACCTTTTCTGCTAAACCAAAACCGTGTAATTCCACTCCATAATTTTCCGTCAGTTTTTTCCAGATCCGTACTTCAATAGGGAAACTCTCCCATTCCAGCTGTTAAGGAGCCAAAATTCTGGGAGTCATTTTTGACCAAAAACTTAACTTTCTCCAGCCATATTAAAAACCTCAAAACAGCGGGCCAAAAGGCACTGAATATTACTGCGGTCCCGTAGCACACACCGAGCTGGGCCTGATAAGAAAACTTTGTTGCACCTCTTACAGAGCCCTGGTCCGTTCGTAACTGGACTACGGTTGTGGCTGTGTACGGCTCAGCCAGATCATCTTACATCAAACTCTGGAAACCCTATCCACCATCAATGCTTCGCTCTGTCTTAGGTGCGTTCGCACCACCTGAGTACGCCTGTAACGCAAGGCAGGTGAACCTTCACTGTCCAATCGCAGGCTGAAACTGTACTTGAATTATTACTCCGACTGTTCTCAGAACCGCAAGATCCCAGCCTATGACTGGGTTTTTGACCCGCGATCCAAAGTAAGTTTGAAACAAACCCTAAATGTATCCGCCGGTGGGGGGGGGGGGGGGGCTGTCGTAGGGCAGACCTCACGTGCGAATGCAGTATAGACCTGGGAGTATTGTTCCCGATTTTTCAAGTTTTCCGGAATCAACCTCCATGGAGACCTTTTTCACACCCAAGATCGTTTTGATCCGCAGCTTCCGTAAGGAGTCTACCTGCCTCACTGCGTACAAGCTTTGTATGCCGACATCTGTTCCAAATTCCCATCCTATCAAAAAGTTTTTCACTGACGGTTCCAAGTCTGAGATGGAGTGGCCTGTGCAGCCTACTGCCCTGGGGCTCCTTCTCATATAGATGTTGGAACATAAACATTCAGATGCTCTGTGTCTATTCTGCTGAACTTATTACTGCTCTAGTACTGGCTTTGAAGTATAATCTCACCAACTTCGAGGAGGGACTTCTGGTGCTGTCGATTCGCTGTCAGCTTTGAAGAGCATAGCTGGCCGCAAACCTTCAGCATCCAGAACTTTTACTTTTTTTTGAACTTTTTTAGCAAGTGAAGCTATGGTTACAACATTACTCTGCTTGGTTCCTGGCCATGTTGGCCATCGGCGGGAACAAATGGTTGTGATCGTTAGCAAGAACGCCACAAGAGAGAAACTGTCCCAGACACGTGTATCCCCCTGCTCTGAAGTGAAACCCAATATTAACGATTATGGGAGAGACCTTCTGGCAGAGATTAACACACAGACGAAAACAAACTCTTTCAGATCCGTCCAAACCTAAAGAAGACTTCCTCCCCATCTACGTCGGGGTGGTCGTAAAGAGAAACGGTTTCCTGTGCCGGCTGCACACCGCCATTCTAATTTTACCCCATTCCTTACCTTTTAAAGAGGTGAAAAGCTCCGTGGTGCATTCCTGCAGCACCACGCACAATGAAACATGTTCTTCTAGAGTGTTGGGACTTTCACATTGAGACCAACAAACATTTTACAGCGGAGCCATAGATCCTGTTCAGGGATGTCCCGCCTGACAAACGTGATCCTTGGGTTTTGAGAGAAATTAAACATTTTCATCTGATTTGAGATTTTTAACGGAAGAGGATTTTTAACAAATTTCTGGTTCGTTTGTAGACAGTCATTTACCGAGATGTGTAAAAGGTTTTTTTTTTTTTTTTTTTTTTTTTTTTATATTTTTTTTATTGTTTTTTTTTTTTTTTTTTTTTTTTTTTTTAATTTTAAAAATGCCTGGTGAGTTGATTTAAACGGGTGACACCCTGATGTGGGCCCTCTGGCGTCGCTGGCTATAAGCAACATTATTCTTACTTAACTGTCCTCTCCACTCCCCATTCCTTATATCGCCAACCCCTCACACACCTCTCCATGTGATGCTTTTTTTCCTTGAGGTCAGGTAGATTATGATGTGAGGTGTTTGATTGTACTGTCTGTACCTGGCCCCTTTATCCCCCTCTCTGTCTGTATGCCGACTGTCTGCACCTGACCCTTCATCTCCCCTCTCTGTCAGTATGTGACCTGTCTGTACCTGCCCTTTTAATTCCTCCTGTCTGCATGTGACTGCCTCTAGATGATTATTAATGTTTTTATGTTGATCATTTTAAAATAGAAAGATAGAAAAGAAAAATCAAATCCACATGTTTTATCGTTATATAGACTGCAGCCTTCAAGTTTTTGGTTTCCTGCTTTTTTTTTTATTCGTTGATGTAATTGCCCCTTCAAACTATTTTTTTGTCACAGATTTGCATAATTCGTTACCATTTACTCACTATATATTGTAACACAGTATGAGATACTAGAGAAATGAAAGAACATCATATCTGATAAGTCCTACAATAATTTTGGAAGTGAAGGACATTTTTTTATGTGACTGTTTTGCAAGGAACAGTGATGTTAAGTGGTCTTTGGTGTGAGTGAGTACGTCACTGTCATGACCCTCTGTCCCCTCCTCCCCTGCTCCTGTTTCACCTGTCGTCCAGCCGCTGTTTCTCTGTCATTTCAGAATCACTCCTCTTTCCGAGCAAGGAATCTGGTGCTGACAAATTAATGGGACTTCAGTGTTCTTCAGCGACTATGCCTCAGTGATTGTGATGACTTGTCCCTTTTTATAAATACAAATGTAGGTGATAGTGTGTGTAGTAAACTCTTAATTATTTCCTGTCTATATTCTTCACATTGCATAAAGAATATAAAAAGGGTAGGCATGTGTCAGATTTCATGCTGTAATCGTCTTAGAATTATGTTTCTTACTTGTAAAGTCGAGTGCTCTCTGTGTGTGCTTGTGTGTGTATGTGTGTGGAGGGGGTGGTGTGAGGGGTGGGGGAGGGGAAGGGCACTGCAGTTTTTTTATGTATTATGCAGTGACTATTTTCTAGACAGGGCCTTGCGTTGCTTCACTTGATCTTGTTATACTTTTGTTCTTTCACAAATCCACTGCATCATCAGATCCATGTTTGTACTGGGTGTTTAGTGTCTCCTACAAAGTCTTTATTTGTGCCAGTGATACCTTTGTATGAAGTGATTAGCTTCTCCTGACAAGGCTTTTTCTTCTGTTAACAGCGCCTGCTGAAATCTTTTCCCTCCTCATACAACAAAGCCTTTCATTGGTCACAGTCCCGGTTTAACGTGGGTGCGTCTCCTGACAAAGCCCTCTTTGGTCACAGTCCTGTTGTACTGATGTGGTTATCTCTCCGGAACAAAGCTCTCTTTGTCATCAGGTCTGTGACCCTGTAGTGTTTCTTCTCCTGACAACAGCTCGGGCTGCACCGGTTGCTGTTTGTACTGAGGTGGTTAGCTTCTCCTGACAAAGCCTTTCAATTGTGCCTGAATCCTTGTCTCATCATGGTTTACTATCTATTTACTGGACAAACAAAAAAAACAAGAAGAAAAAAAAGAAAATTGCCTGAACCAGAAGTTTCACATGCACTGTTTTCTTTTCATCTTAATTCACTTTTTTTGATGTAGAGCCAAGAATGTGTATCATCAAATATAAATAGAATTATGGGGGACAATGTATCATCATCTATGTTAGCTCACAAAAGACGGTCCCTTATCTCTTCATCAATAGAAGTCAATCTGCACTCTGGGATCATTTGCATCCAACTTCTCAGTTGTACCTCTACCAGGACTCCTGAGCGCCTTTACAGCAATTCAGACTGGATGCCTGACACAAGTTGAATTCTGGCATGTCAAATCTTTTCCTACGTAAAAATAAGGCAAAACTAATCATTTCACAGATCCACACAAAGAGAGCTTCAAAGAGAGGCAACTCTCTGTTACAAATCAGCAAGATTTCTTGGTGTGTGGAATGAAAGAGAGACCTTCTGCTCAGCAACATACACTTACGTTGCACAGCATAAGATAGAGCAAGTACACATATCTTTTGTGGGAGTGGTCACAGGCTAAAGTTTAATCTATGATTGTAATGAAAAGTATGTTTTCTCCCCATAAACCTATACTCTGTTGGAATGAAGTGACTTTTTTCTCTCTGATATAATTCTGTTTTTTGTTTTATTCATTCCTGTTGGCTGTGAGTTGATTGGTTCTTAAAAGAGGAAGACCTATTTGTGCCATGAAGTCCGGTTGTAATGATTATTTTCTCCTGTCTAAGCGTTTCTTTAGTCTTAGTAATTAATTTATATTGTAATGAGGTGTTATGTTCCCTGACTAAACCTTCCTTTGTTTCACACATTCCTGTTGTTTTTATAATTATCACTTATGAGTGTTTTCTCATGATCACCATGTCCTGCTCTAACAAAATAATATATTTTTCTCATTCAAATCTGCCATTGTGGTTTTTGCATGAGGCTGATCAAGTATTAAAATTTCTCATCATTGGCAAATGCTACCTCTGACTATGCATTATTGTTACATGCGTATGTTCGGCCTTGATATAACATCCAGAAGTGTTTGTGCAATTCAGGGGTCAGTCTATACAAAGTTTGACTCAGAAGTTACACAGATAGATCAGATCAAGTCTTTGGGCAATTGTCTTGGGATATGCATTGGTGTTCAGACAGTTCAACAGAGGTCAGTGTGTACCTTTGCTGGATTCAGGATATACACACGAAGTGTAGAGCATTCAGGGAGATCATTCTATGTTGATTGATCAGGGTATACACAACAGAAAACTGTTCAACAGCTCAGGTCAGTCTATACCTTTATTAATCAGGGTATACACACAGAAGTGTTCAGAAAGTTCATGAGATCAGTCCTTTCCTGAATTAACCTTGGTCAACACACAGAGGTGTACAGTCAGTTTCAGAGATTGTCCTAATTACCAAGGGTTATCTGATTGTACACACAAAAAGAGTTCAGACAGTACAGGAGGTCCATTCTTTCCTGGTTAACCTGGGTGTAATAAATAGGTGTTCAGTCAGTTCAGGAGGTCAGCATGCACCCTAGTAACTTGGTATATAAACAGTTAATCAGATAATTCAGGACATCAGTCTGTATGCATGTTGATCTGGTGTCAGAACAAGTCAGGAGATTAATCTGACTTTGATTGAACGCTGAGTGCACCCAGAAGGTATTACAGATAGTTCAGGCGGTCAGTGTTATACTTAGGCTACTTCACAGATTGAAAAGATCACTGTAGGTTTCCTCAGGTTTATTCTTCTTCGATCATCAACGTTATGAAGTATGCATCAAGCTATGCACAGTTGCGTGCATTGGAAAATGGTGTGTGTGTGTGTGTTGTGTGTGAATCATTTAACGTCTTTCACTAACGTGATAGTGACGCAAAAAAAAAGAAGAGAAAAAAAAGAGAGAGAGAAAGTAAGTGCATGAGTAAAGAGTAAGACTTGTGCAGTCTAAACTGCATGGAGTTCTCTATATTCATGTACGTGTGTATACATACGGATGCTTAGTGTGAAAATTTATGTGCAGTTTGAAGGAGGAAGAAAATATAGCTATACTAATTATAATACAACAACAACAAAAAAAAAAAATAACACAAAAAAAATCAACAAATTATAACACCCCCCCCCCCCCCCTCCTCTCCCCTCACCCTTCACCTCGTCTACCCCTCCATCCATCCGCATAAAAAAAAAAATGATTATAAATAGTGACCAATTGGGCTGTTCTCTAGACTTTACAAATATGTCAAAGTCAAGCTGGTGAATCGAATATACGGAGCGAGTTATTCTGCGATAAACACGGGAATGAATTATCTTCAAGCTTGACATGAAAAATATATTAGCGATATTTTGCTTCCGACAAATCATACTATTTTTTGACATATTTTGTTTTGAAAGCATGCAAGTTTCCATCTGTACATTAAAGGAAAGTAATTTTTCAGTCGTAATAAAGTTATCTTTATATTTTGAATATAAAAATGGACTTGGTTGTTTGATGTTTCACTTCATTTGGAAAACATTCCAATGTGCGACCTTAGTAGACCATAATGCTCGTGCAAGAAAGATGAAAATGAAGGCATTCAGACTGAGAACCACACTTAGCGCCATGTTAGCTGCCCTGTCAACCTTTTCGTTATAGTAATAAAGAACAGTGAATGGTATCCAACATAACGTATCTGGGTACCCCTTACAATTATCTTGTGTTGTCAAACAACTGATTTCCATAATCATTCTGGCGCGGGTGCGCAGTTTTGTAAGGCTTGTAATGCCTGCAAAACTGGATTTAGAATCTACACAAAAAAGAATCTTAAATACAGTTTGAGGAAGTGATCAAATAATATAAGGCATAAGTATTGCTGTTAGTTCTGCTGTAAATATGGACGGGTAATCCTATATAGAACATTTCTCATTTCAAATCAGGAATTAAAAAGGCACCCCCTGTTTTATACTGCTTATTCAAGAACCGACTGTGTATACCTTCAATGGTTTGTGTATAGTTTTTCTTCAATAGGCATTTAGTATAACTGGTTTAGCATATTTATGTTTCGTCTTTCTTTATATTTGTGTGGTCCAGTTAAATAAGCTTTTGAGAAGTTCCCAATGAAGTGTGTGTGTTTGTGTGTGTGTTGTGTGTGTGTGTGCCTGCATGTATGCATCTGTGGTGCATGCCTGCTGGGTGTGTATGTGAAATGTTACCTTCAGGTATTCTTGCCTTTGATTCTTCATGTATACATTGTGTGGGTGTGGTGTGTGTGTGTGGGTGTGTGTGTGTGTGTGTGTGGTGTGTGTGTGTCTGTCTTTGTGTGTATGTGTGAGATATAAAAAAGAAAGAATGTGTGTGTGTGTGTGTGTGTGTGTGTGTGTGTGTGGTTGTCATGCGTGCGTGCGTGCGTGCGTGCGTGCGTGTGTGTGTGTGTTTTTTTTTTTTGTGTGTGTGTGTGTGTGTTGTGTGTGTGTGATGTGTGTGTGTGGGTGTGTGTGCGTGTGTGTGTGTGTGTAAGAAAATAGAACAAGGATGTATGTGTTGTGTGATGTTGTGGTTGTGATGTGTGTTGCACACGTGTTATTGTGCTGTGTATAGGCACATGTGTGTGGTTCAATGTCCTGTACTGTGTAAGTGTGAGATACAAAAGAAACAGTGTGTGTGTATGAGTCTGCGTGTGGTTAGTATGAAGAGAGAAAGAGAGTAGTGTCTGTGCTGTCATCAGTGATTGGAGTATGAACGCACACTGAAAGCTAGTGTGAAGTAGAAAGTACATGTTTCTGTGGATTATAGTCCTTGTTTTTTTTCCCTTGAGTTGTGGACCAGTTTCTGAAGAGATTGATGTCAAGTTACAGCAAGACGGCTCCCCTTAGAGGACCAGTTCTGCTGAGATTGATGTCATGTTAAAGAAGATGGCTCCGCCATAGAGGACCAAGTATGCTGCTGTCATCAAAGTTGGAGATCGTGTCAGACGGGACGGGACTGGATGTCCGGATCACAGGTATGTTTATTAAGTGTAACAGATGGAAATGAATGAAATGCTTCAGAACATCATCACGGTATGTTAAATATGTAACTGTGAATGAATGAAATGCTTCAGAACAGGCATCACAGGTATGTTTGAGTTTAACTGATTGGAATGGAATGAAAGCTACAGAACAACATCACAGGTATTTATTAGTTTAACTGATGGAATGATATGAAATGCTACAGAACCGCATCACGGTATGTTATTAGTGTAACTGATAGAATAATAAATGCTTCAGAACAACGTAAGACTGGAGTTTCAACATTGACCAGTGTCTGACTGTGTTGTCTCCTCAGAACAGAAGAGAACAGCCGCTGCAGCACCTGTGACCCATTCTGGCCCAGTCCCCGTTCCATCTGCAGCCTTAGGTCACACCTTGAATCACAAATCATGCAGTATCAAGAAATTGTGAAGAAAGTGCATTTCTTCCCAGGAATCCAGTTTTGACTGAGAATAGCCTCTGTAAACTGAGCTGCACTGATGTGCGCATCTTTTAGACAGGGTGGTCACCAGTCATGAACAATGCTATATTGCATTGTGTCAAGTCTTATTGAATGCACTTTTGCAACGTTTCCTTGACACAACAAATGGCTGTGTTGAAACCTGTCTGCAACCCGAGTAGACAATCTTTCTTTATCCTATACCATATACTTCAGCTTGCTGACCAAAGTTAGTATTCTCAACAGAATAGTTCAAGGACAGCACCGCCGTTGTCACGATTCCTTTCTGTGTGCTAACTGGTGCTGATGACAGGAACTCAGTGTGTCGTTTGATCTGAAAAAGTAGCCCGCGAGTAGTGTGGTGAAGAGAGGGACACACAGAATTCCCTTTCCAGTTGAGTGTGACCTACCAACTTTAAAGCTAACATCCACTACCAGGATTGATTTCCTTTCTCAGCTAGTGATTGGCCCTTTGCGGTCGCGGGCTATAAGCAACATCATCTATATCTTATCTTAATCGCTCAGCAAGTGTGAGACACACAGCAGGATAATGGCCACTATGCAGATTGGGGGGGGGGGCACCGTTCCTCAGCTAGTGTGTGACCCAATGCAGATACCTGGTCCACTAGCCAGGATGTTCTTTACCTTTCTCAGCTAGTGTGGTGACCCACTGCAGGATACCTCACTATCCAGGTTGTTTCCTTTCTCAGCTAGTGTGTGACCCACTGCAGATACCTGACCACTATCCAGGGTTGTTTTCCTTTCTCAGCTAGTGTGTGACCCACTGCACGATACCTGACCACAACCAGGATTGTTTCCCTTTCTCACTAGTGTGTGACCCACTGCAGGATACCTGTCCACTATCCCCAGGATGTTTCCCTTTCACAGCTAGTGTGGGACCCACTGCAGGATATCTTGTCCACTATCAGATTGTTTCCCCCGTTCTCACGAGTGGTGACCTACTGCAGATACCTGTTCCACGAACCAGGATTTGTTTTCCTTTCTCAGCTATGTGTGACCCCAAAACCCTGCAGATTTCGTCCACTTATCCAGGGTTGTTTCCCCTTTCTCACTAGTGTGTGACCCACTCAGGATACCTGTCCACTATCCAGGGTTTGTTTCCCTTTCTCAGCTAGTGTGGTGACCCACTGCAGGATACCTGCCACTATCCAGGATTGTTTCCCCTTCTCACTATGTGTGACCCACTGCAGATAACCTGAACCACTATCCGGATTGTTCCTTCTCAGCTATTGTGACCCACTGCAGGATACCTGACCCCATAACACGGTAGCCTCCTTTTCAGGTTAATGTGTGACCTCGCATAATGCTAGTCTTCCCATTGCGAGGATTTTCCCCATTTCTAGTTAGTGAGAGTATCCACTGTAGGCAAAGAAAGATAAGATAAGAAAATGTTGATTATAGCCCCAGCAGACCGCAAAGGGCCATAACAGGGCTGTCACCACGTAAAATCAACTCAACAGTCTTATAAAAAAAAATAAAAAAAAAAAAAAAAAAAAAAACTTTCACACATCTTGTTAAATGACATCGTCCACAAACGCACCAGAAACTTTTGTTAAAAATCTTTCTGCCGTAAAATCTTAAATCAGATAAAAAAGTTAATCTCTCTCAAAAACTCAAGATCATCTCAGGCGGACATCCCTGAACAGGATCTTCAGGACTCCTTCCGCAGTAAAATTTGTGACTCACATCGTGTAAGTCCCTAACACTCTAAAAGTACAGTTTCATTGTGAGTGGCGCATGACATGGAATGCACCACGAGCCTTCTTCACACCTTTAAAAGTAAGCATGGGTAAAATACGAAAGGCCGGGAGCAGCCGGCCAGAAACCGTTTCTCTTACGACCACCCGACGTAGATTGTAGGAAGTCCTTAAGGTTTTGGACGGATCAGACAGAGTTTGTTACTCGTCTGATGGTTTCCAACCTCCTGCCAAGTCTCTCACATAATCGTTAATTTTGGGTTTCACAACAGAGTAGGGATACAAGGTGTATGGACAGTTCTCTCTTGTGCGTTCTTGGCTAAACGATCAACCCCCCCAATTTTTTTTTTTTTTTTTCGTTCTCCACCGATGCCAACCTACCAGAACCCAAGCAAGAGTAATGTGGTAACCGTCCCGCCTTCACTTACTAAAAGTTAAAAAAAAAGTAAAAGTTCTGGGATGCTGCAGGTTGCGGCCATCTATGGCCTCCAAAGGCTGACAGCGAATCCGACAGAACCAGAAAGTCCCTCTTTGAGAATGTGAGATTATCTTCCAAGCCCAAACCAGAGCAGTAAGTTCCAGAAAAGGACAGAAGCATCTGATGTATTTGTTCCAACAGTATCTGAGAATGAGCCCAGGGGCAGTAGGCTGCACAGGCCACTCATCTTCAGACTTGGAAACAGTCAGTGACAACTTTTTGATAGGATGGGAATTTGGAACAGAGCTCAGCATTCAAACCAGTACGCCAGGACTGGTATACTCTTTGCGAAAAGCGCAAGAATCAAAAAACGAATCTCAGGCGTGAAGAAGGTCCACGGTGGTTGTATCCGGAAACTTGGAAAATCAGATACATCACCTAGGTCTAGACCTGCAATTCCGCACGTGAGGCCAGCATACGAAGACCAACGCGGAATACCAGTTAGGTTGTTTTTTTGAATTTGTTTTGAAACTGAGGTCAAAGACACCGTCCATAGGCAGATTCTGCGGTTCTGAGAACCGTCGGATATAATAATGTAGAGACATTTTTCAGCCCTGGCGGTTGACAGTGAGGGTTCACCTGCCTCTGCTACAGCTGTACACAAGTGGTGGTGCGGAATGCTCCAAGACCGAGACGAAGCCCTTGATGGTGGATAGGGTCCAAGATTTTTTTTTTTTGAGTAACAGGTCTTGCAGAGCCGTACACAGCACAACCATAAATCCATTTGACGGACAAGGCTCTGTAGAGGTGCAGCAAAGTTTTCATATCAGCGCCCCAGTCGGTGTGTGCTACGACCCGCAGAATATTTCAGAGCTTTCTGGCAAGAAGATTTGAGGTTTTTGATGTGGCTGAGAAGTTGATTTTTTGGTCAAAAATAATCCCAGAATATGGCTACTTTACAACGGCATGGTTGACTTGTCCAGACGAATTTCAGATCAGCAAAGAATCGAACGAAATTGTGGAAATGAAGTGACTGAGATTTAGTACGGGAGAAGGTTAACCCCTTTTCCTCGGCCACTGTTGGATTCTGTTACACAAAGTTGGAGTCGACGCAGTAACAACTGCATAAGAAGCACCAACTGCATACAGCGCAAAGTCATCAACAAACAGAGAGGTCTCGGTGCCCAGGCTTACCGATTGGACAATGTCATTAATTTTAAATGCTGAAAAGGCGGAGAAAGGATCTCCCCTTAGGAACACCCAACTCCTGCCCAGAAGTCAGAGAGTGTGGTGCCAACACGCACCTGTGAACTGCCGATTCAGCTAAAAAGGTTCGGAATGAACAGAGGCAGGTGACCCCGAAAACCAAGTCTGTGCAGGTCATAGGAGGACTCCTAACGTTCCAGGTGGTGTCACGTACGCCTTTCCAGGTCGAAATAGATAGCGACCACAATGCTGTTTGTAACAAAAGCATTGCGGATGGGGGGTTTCCCAGACGGATTAGATGGTCAAAACCGTCGAGTGTGTACTTCGGAAACCGCACTGTTCACTGGGCAAAAGACCATCGGTTTCAGCTTCCACATCAGACGGGAGTTGACATACTTTCCATCATCTTACAGAGCAGCTGGTCAGAGCGATTGGGCGATAGTGGAAGGGTTGAAAGGTCCTTTCCAGGCTTTGAATGGGAATGACCAAGGCTTTCCGCCAGGAAGGCGGAAGACCCAGTGGGTCCAGATAATGGTTATAGACCTTGGAGAAGAGTCTGAGACAGCTTCTGAAACTGTTTTCACACCTGATTAAAAATGCATCGAGACCCAGGGGCCGAATCAGTTGAAGGTTTGTAAGCTAATATGAGTTCAGCGATTGAAAAGGACGATTATAGTTTCAGAGTTGTCCGATGAAATGTTATATGATTTCCTCTCTCAACTCTTTGTTTCCTAAAAAGACTGCAAGATTTTTATTTGAAGATGAGAGTTCTGTATGGATGGCGGAGCCAACAGGATTGGCAACAGCTTGTTTTGTCAGATGACATCAGATGACTCGCATCAGAAAGTTTCAAGTGATGAATAGAGGGTTGGTGGTCTTCCCCTTTGAATTTTTCTAATGATGTTCCAAACATTTTTCTTGAAGTTTTAGAATGTCAGCCTGAGAAAGGGAAAGTTTTCTCCATAACCGTACGTTTACAGATTTTTGAACAGTGTGGTCTCGATTTCGCACGAGTTTCCTTGATGGGCACGAGCGTTGGGACCCCGAAGGTCGTTGTATACCTGACGCTGATCCCGTTTGGCGAACTTTTGAAATTTGTTGGCATCTTGAATTGAACCAGGTGTTTTTTGGCATTGGAGTTTTCCGGAAGACACGGAATACAGGTTTTAGCACACTTGATCACAGTGGTAGTCAAGTTCGACTGGGGTCTGGAACCTCTGAAAAAAATCAGTGTCCCTGCTGGAACTGTTTTGAAATAGTGGTTGAAAATAGATCCCAGTTTGCTGTCTTAAAATGAGATGTGCGAGACAGAGGCGGTTTCAGTTAATATGGGCTGTCAAAGACAGGGAATGTCACTTCCGGGCAGATCGTCATGGACAGACCACTCATAGTCCAGGACCATCGAGGGTCCGCAAACCGACAAAATCTAAACACGAAAGTGTGAACCTGTTGGAAAGTGAGTAAGTTGGACTCCATCGTTCCAGACCACACAAATCAAAGTCAGAAAGGACATCCTCAAGAGCAGACCTCTGGTGGACGAACCTACACTACCCCAAAGAGGATTGTGACCGTTAAAGTCCCCAACAGCAAAAAAAGGTCGAGGAAGTTCTCCTATCAGACTGACGCAGGTCCTGACCGACAAACCGGACAGAAGGAGGTAGATAAGAGAACAGATTGAGACAGTCATGTGAGAGGACTCCGCAGCTACAGCCTGAAGGGAGGTAGACAGAGCGACAGACAATATTAACAGAGTTTTGTGTAGGAGAAGGGCCACACCGCCCGACAGTCCCCAACGTGAAGGTTGTGCAGGTTTCGAAAGAATATTAAAGCCAGAAGAGTAAAGTCTTCTGGCTTTGCATTTTAGTTTCTTGAAGAGCCACGACGGAAGGTTTTTAGAGACTGAACACAGAAGCTGCAGCTCCTCAAAGTTGAATTAGACCCGGATATTCCAAAGGAATATTGTATCATCCATGGTGCAGAGGGAGAAAAGGAGCGAGATCAGGTCATCTCTCCTCAACAACTGCTGCTAACGCTGTAAATTTGTTGCTTAATTTCACCTGGACTACTGCAGACCTGCTGGCAGACTGCAACAGGTGAAGTAGTCTGGGTTTGGGGGACGGTGGATGTTTTATTGTTTCCCAACTCCACCAATCTCCACACTAGGTTGAACTCCCTTGCCCCACGGGCACTGACAGAGAGTTCGAGGTCGGGTGCTGGTTTTTTAAATCTGCCCACAGCAGATGTCGTAGACTGCTGGGCAGTCTGAGGGTGGCGGATTTTTTGCCTCCACCAGGGGCATTCACTTTGTTTTGGCAGGTGGTGGACCTGCTTCCACCAGAGCTGACAGTTTTTCCTTGCAATGTCTTCGAAGAACGTAAAAGTTATCATCTGACAGCAGACTGAACGAGTTGGAACTGTTTGGAACTTCTTTCCGGCCCGAAGCATACGAAGAAGCGTTCACGCGACTGACTGCCCCAACCTGCTTGCGGGCGGTCCCATTAAAAGGGGGAATCTCTTTTTCTGTCTTAACCCTTTATTGCAGATTCCTGTATCCACAGAGACAATTCCGTGAAGAGAGGATGGTCGCCACCGCATTTTCACAAAGTGCCGGATCAAGACACGGCCCATCATGGGTTGCCTTGCTGCAAATACCAACACACCTCTGCCCAAACAACGGTCTCTGACATGGCCAAACTTCTGGCATCGAAGCACCTCAACGGGACGAACGTACAACTGAACCCGGACAATCAGGTACCGACTTTGATGACCTCGAGGCAGCACAGGTTGCAGAATGTCAGAATGAGGTGTTGGTGGCCACTCTTTCTGCACCTTCTTGACAGTCACCCAGCCACCTCCGTCACACCCTGGAAGCCAGCTGCCGTTTTGATTTCTTGCCTCCTGGACCCGATAAATCCCCGGCAGCGAATCACGCCTTTAGATGAATTTAACTGGTTGTGGGGAGTTTACCCTATCTCCCTGAGTTCCACTAGATTTAGTTCTTTCACAGCAGTTCAGATGTTTTGTGTGACTTCATTGAATAAGAAATGAACCCCTTCCTCAACCTCTTGAAGGACCGAGGCCCCCCACTCTGCTATACCTTGAAAGCCCGTTTGGATAGCAAATGGGCTAAAAGCTGAAAGGGTCTTTCTTGCTCCGTTCCTTCCATAACAGCCAGGAAGCCCAGAAACCTTCTTCTTCGTATCTCCATATCCGAATCGCTGTCCAGAATCAAAAAAAATAATCCCCTGAAATAGGGATTGCGCCTCCTCTTTTTTGGGGGATGTGTTTTTGAAAAAAGCCATGTGTATTTTAGTATATTTCAATCCCCCCTTACCCACCCACCTTGGAGTCCAACTATGGGCCAGGGCCAAAGAAACCAATGGCTTGAACCCATCCAGGGCTTCGGGAGAGACTATAACGACAAGCAAAGCAACCATCCCACCCCCCTTGATCATGCTCAACTCCGGGAACAGAGAGCTGAGCACTGCAGGGTTTACTTGGCCAGCTGGGGAACTGCCCCGTCTTGACCCAACCCCAAGAAGGGGAGCCGATTAATTACACCCTGCCAAAGTGTACTCCCCTTCTAGGAGAGGTCCGAGCCAAAGTGATGTGTTGAAAGAGCGCCTGGCCCTCTCAATCACCAGGATCTCATTCCCCTCCGAACACAGGCGCACCGCACGGCAAACGCGGCGGATCTTAAGGAGACCAAACAGAGAGAAAAGGAGTGGTGGAAAAGAAGAACTTGAAGGGGAGACGAAGATAGAAAAGCCAAATAAGGGAGGCAGAAAACAAAGACAAGGAGAAAGGCGGTTATTCTTAGTCAGGATCCTCACCCTTAGCCATCTACATGGGAAGACGCCCTACCAGGGGCATCAACTCTTACACCGTACGCTTAGGCCAAACAGCATACTGCAACCTCTCAGCCTAGAAGCAGTGTGAAAAAAACAGCCTATCATCGAGTATTGATGCCCCCGCCAGCAAAGCCTTAAGGGATCACCGGACCAACGCAAACCTCCGACCACGACAAGGTCTCAACCCCCCGAGGGCCACTGTGGCTGCCTGTCCAGTACCTAGAGTTGCTGGTTTAAGCATCATTTCTCTCCATCTCTGTTCGGGGCTGCTAGGGGGGGTTATTGTGGGGATCTACTTTAGGCTGTCTGCATATCTAAATCCTAGAATTGTCTCCCTTTATAAGTTTTGTTTGAACCCTTTTGTGCCGGGTGTCCACTTTTCAGGATTATCACCCTTGTGTCCACTTCATTGCTGTCCACAATCCAATCTGGCTCCCTCCTGGTGCATTGTTTGGGTCCTCTGTCTGCACACAAAAGGCTGTCAGTGCACTATAGGCTGTCCTGTTCACTATAGGCTGTCTGTGGCACTATAGGCCTGTCACGTCTGTGTCTGTGGGTGTTTGTGTGTATCACTCTTGCTGAAAGTTTTATGTCTGGATAGTAATAGAAGTTCCCTACCTTTCTGCCATTAAAAAGCGTAGTGCTTTACATATGAAACTAGAGCCCTCAGCCATGATGCAGTAACTTAAAGTATTTCTTACAGGCAAGCTTGTGAGCATGAGGGATTGGGGGGGGTGGGGAGGGTCCCAGTCCAGGTTCTGAATCTTCCTACACTCTAAATGTAAACTTTGTATAGTTTTGTCTGTATCTTAAAAATTTGTCCTAAAAAAAAAAAAGGCTAGTAGTGATCTTTTTTATTTTTTTTTTTTAAAGAAAGCATCGATTGTAGGTAAATTCGTTTTCAACATAATTGTTTCCTTTAAGGAATAAATTTTAATCCAGGACAAACCACATAATGCATGTGATACACACAACAGGTGTGGCTGTCCAGGTTTGTAGACAGTGTATTCAGGAGAAAGGGTGCTGGCGTCAGGTGTAGACAGTGTATTCAGGAGAGGAGGGTGCTGCAGTCAGTTGTAGACACAGTGTATTCAGGACAGGAGGTGCTGGCTGCAGGTTTTAGACACAGTGTATTCAGGAGAGGAGGGTGGGGCTGTCAGTTGAGACAGTACGTGTAAGTCAGGAGAGGAGGTGCTGGCTGTCCAGTTTGTAAGCCAGTGTAATTCAGGAGAGGAGGGTGCTGCCTGTCAGGTTTAGCCAGTGTATTCAGGAGAGGAGGTGTGCTGCTGTCGAGGTGTAGACACAGTGTATTCAGGAGAGGAGGGTGCTGCCTGTCAGGTTTGTAGACAGTGTAATTCAGGAAGGAGGGTGCTGCTTGTCAGTTGTTAGACAACAGTGTAAATCAGGAGAAGGAGGGTGCTGGCTGTCAGGTTGTAGACACGTGTATTCAGGCGAGGAGGCGTGGCTGTCAGGTTGTTAGACAGTGTATTCAGGAGAGGAGGGTGCTGGCTGTCAGGTTGTAGACAGTGTATTCAGGAGAGGAGGGTGCTGCTGTCAGGTTGTAGACAGTGTATACAGGAGAGGAGGGTGCATGGCTGTCCGGTTTGTAGACACAGTGATTCAGGGAAGAGAGGGTGCTGCTGTCCTGGTTGTAACAGTGTATTCAGGAGAGGAGGGTGCTGGCTGTCAGGTTGTAGATCACAGTGTATTCAGGAGAGGAGGGTGCCGGCTGTCAGGTGTATACAGTGTATTCAGGAGAGGAAGGTGCGTGGCCGTCAGGTTTGTAGACACAGTGTATTCAGAGAGAGGGTGCTGCTTCAGGTTGGAGACACAGTGTATTCAGAGAGGAGGAGGTGCTGGCTGTCAGGTGTAGACAGTGTATTCAGGAAGAGGTGTTGGCTGTCAGGTGTAGACACAGTGAGTATTAGGGAGGAGGTGCTGCCTTGGCATGGTGTTCCCCATCATCCTGCATTTTTTCAGGCAAGCTTTCTTTGCCATGCAAACCACACGTGTGTTAGCACTGATGACTACCTTGCCACTGAGACTGGATGTTTATGTGATAGTCTTCAGTATGGATCACCTCCAGGTGAAGGACTGTCACCAAGTTCCAGACAATGAACCTGAAAACTGTTTATGTATATGTGAATGGGACTTGTCAACAACCCGTGAAACTCGTTATTTCATGGGATATTGCAACACCTATGCTCTGAGGTTTGTCAGCAGATGATGATAAAGACTGGGCTGCTGACCAGAATCCACAAGTCAAAGGAATGGGAAAGAGGCCATGCTGTTTTGTGAGATACAGGACTCTGAACAGTTATAAGGTTTCACTTCACAGTCAGATGTGCACGGGTGGGGGGGGGGGGGGGGGGGGGGGGGGGGGGGGGGGGGGGGGGGGGGGGGGGCTGCTGTGCCATTTGGTTGATTTCCTTTCGTGTTATAGTATCATGCTTATGATGTTTACAGCATTTTAAATCTAAGTGTATAATACTTTATGCTGTTCAGATGTACAACATTATTCCTACACATGATCAACACCCCAATCGTACACCTTTACACTCACACAACATACACATGCAAGACCTGTGTTTCATAAAACACACATTTAAAGAGACACACACACAAATTAACCTGCAATTCCTGTATCTCACACGCATAACATTGAATGATTCACACACACACACACACACACACACCACACACACACACACACACACACAGCATGCACGCATGCACACACACAAGCACACACACCCCAACACGCACGCACGTCACGCACAGCACGCACACAATGGGGGGGTGGTCGGCGGGGGACGACTTGGCACATGCACAACATGCTTCAAGATTTATTTGATTTTTATTTCATAATTGTGCAAGTGTAATGAGAGACCAAAATGATCCATCAACAGCAGTATTTTAACGAGTACTGTGTGATGCATTGTCCTTTAACTTGACCCTCAGAGTTTGTTCAAGTTGGTAGCGAGGTTTTCAGGCATGTGTAACCTGTACCTATAGGTAGACCATTCACTTCACTAGCGGATCTCTCCATGTGAAGTATCCAGCACCTGTAGAGACCGTTCATGCACTAACAGTACAGACATTGTTATTTGTACTTCAAGGAGTTGTCTTGTTATTAACAAGTCCTGTCCAGGGTGTAACCTGTGCTGGCCAAGGTCGTTCAGCGGGGGGGGGGGGGGGGGGGGGGGGGCTCACTTAGCAGGTCTGTGTGTTACCTTGCCTGCAGAGGGTTTGTGTCAGGCAGTTCACTGACAAATTAGTCCGGGAGTTACCTGTACTTGCAAAGGAGTTCAGATTATCACTGCAGGTCCTGTCATTAATGTCTAACCTGTTTTCTGCAGAGGTCGTTCAGGGTTCACTGGCAGGTCCATGTGTTAACTGATGCCTACAGCAATGGTCAAGTACACTAAAATCAGTGCATATGTTATCTGTTACCTAGTGGAGGTACCGTTCACCACACTAGCAGGTCTGTCTGTCTGTTCTCTTGTACCTTCAGAAGTTTTCCAGGGCACCAAACATGTCTGGTCTGTTCCTCTGTACCTACAGAAGTTGTTCAGGGCACATACATGTCTGTCTGTTCTCTGTACCTACAGAAGTCGAGTTCTCAGGCACAAACAGGTCTGTCGTTCTCTTGTATCACAGAAGTCGTTCAGGCACGAAACATGTCCCGTCAGTTCTCTGTACCTACAGAAGTCGTCAGGCACAAAACATGTCTGTCTGTTCTCTGTACCACAGAAGTTCTTTCAGCACAAACCGGTCTGTCCTGTTCTCTGTACCTAACAGAAGTTGTTTCAGGCATCAAACCTGTCAGTCTGTCTCTGTACCTACAGAAGTTTTTCATGGGCACAAACATGTCTGTCTAGTTCTCTGTACCTAAAGAAGTCGTTTCCGTCCACTAAACACCAACAGGTCTGTCTGTTACCTATTCCACCAGAGGGTCGTTCAGTCCCTGAACCAATTAGGTCCGTCTGTTACCTTTACCTACAGAGGTCGTTCAGTTACTAACGACCACACAGGTCTGGTCCTGTTACCTTTTCCTACAGAGTCGTTCATCACTAACACCAACAGGCCCTGACCCCTGTTACCTTTCCTACAGAGACGTTCCAGTCCCTAACACCCCCACGGTCTGTCCCTGTTACCAATTCCTACCGATGGTCGAACCGGGTAACTACACACTCAACCGGTCTGTCTGTTAACCGTTATTCCTACAGAGGAGTACCGTACAGTCCACTAACAGCGCGCTCGCGACGAGACCTGTTTGTTACTTTTCCTACGAGAGGTCGATCATGGACACGTAAAAAAAGCACCAACTAGGTCTGCTGTTTTATTACCTTTTCCTCAACAGAGGTCATTCAATTCACTAACACCAACAGTCTTTCTGTATACCTTTCCTACAGAGGACATTCATTCACTAGCAGGTCTGTCCGTAGTGTTACCTGTCCCAGTGAGGTCCATCAGTCACTAATAAGTCTGTCAATATGCTAACCAGTATTCTACAAAGGTGCGTTCATCACGAGCAGTCTGTCCATGTGTTGACCAGGGAGATGGGAAAATCCATTGGACACTTTACCTGTCAGACACTGCTGGGAATCAATCCCCTGACATCAGGATTAAGATCCTGTGCTCTGACCACTTGGCTACTGTGTCTACCATCTGCCACTATGACCTCTAACCTTAGGATTAAGGATACTGTGTTCAGATTTCTTGCTATAATCATCAGGCTGACCCCATCGTCCATTTTGACCTCTGACCTTAGATAACACTTTTTCACGCAGCACCCAACCCCTGCTCTGGTGCCCCAAAACACACATGGCCACCTGCACCTGACCAGATGTCAGGCATCGATCTGTGCTCAAATCCAGCTCATTCCATTCGTATTCTGTGTATAAACAATAAGCACAGGGAGAGTATTTTGAAGTCATTTGAGTCTTGTAGCATGTGCTGCTTTGAGTAAGGGAATTTTGAATGACTTGGTGATTGTTTTCTCTTTCTTTCCCTGGACACCCTGATCCAAGGAAGTAACGGAACAGTGAGACAAGTTGTCAATGAAACCATAGTGGATGATTATACCAAATAGTTATGAAAGTATCAATGCAGTAACAGTGAGACAAGTTGAGAGAACAGTAATATGCCGACTCACCCCACTTGCTCCTCCACCGAGTTTTCGGGCGAAAGTGCCCTAGAATCAGCAAAATTACTGTTCTCTGACAAGTAAGACTTCAATAACCAAAAAATAACGATTATCTACAAACAAACATACTGTGCAGGGTTATCCGTTTTTAATACTAATTTACTAAACTTTTCAGATTTCAGGTTTGTTTAATCCTATGTTTTTCCTGATCATTTCAATACCATCATTTTCGCGCAAACATTCTTCAAATGAGTCTCTGTCTTCATGTGAAATAAAACTACAGTCTTTAACTGTTCTCTAAAGTCTTTTAAAACTGAGTTATATTTTTGGCATAAAATCCCACACACTTATCCTGGCATGTCTTCCGCTGAAAGCTAGTTTCGACAAAGTGTTTCTCTTTTAACTATGTCTCTTTCTGCGAACAGTCATCTATAATAAATAGTTTTGCGTTCCTTCAAACAGTCCTATAAACTGTTCTAAACACTCACTCATTATTGCTGGGATCAACTAAATATATGTCATCACTGTCCAATAAACCTTCTATCATGATATGCTTTGTTCCATTTAAGTGTTGGACAGAAAACCACAATATGATTAAAATTATAACGATAAACTGTTTGTAACAGTCGAGGATAAATATGTTTTCCACAACCAGTTTGCCCACAAATCAATGAGCAATGAGGAGTTTTTGTCATAAAGTTTAACTGCTCCATAGTTTTATAACAGAATTTAATCTAATCCAGTTATTATTTTTATCATGCTCTCTGTCAAAACTTGTTCAGTATAATAACAACCCTACAAGACCTAAATGTGTAAGATTAATCCAATTCAGTTCTGTAAGATTGTTTCTATTTAAGTCAACATTGATTTTGTTGCTTGTTGTTATGATCTTAATATCTCACCATTGTGAAGAACGACGATGGTAACGTTAAGGCGTTTAACGTCTAAGTTTGCCAGCTAATATTAATTCCTTTTATAAGGTCGTCACTAACGCCCAAAACCCCCATCCCGCTCCACATCTTTAAAGACAGAATTTCAAATATCATTGTGAACGTGTCTCCTAATTTTCTGCTTGGAAAGAACTGTAATTTTTGTAAGAGCTTTTTTTACAACTGTTTCTTTCTGGGGAGGATGTACTGCTTTTTCCCATACGGCGTTATTTCAATTTCTTTCCGACTATTGTCGTCCGGCATAAGACTTACATGTAAAGGGCCAGGGGTTAATGCTTTTCTGAAACTTTTTTGACGGCTAAAATATGTAAATGGGCTTATGAATTCAAATTTTATTTCCCATTCTAAATATGGTTCTAAGTGCATTTGAGGTCAGGCTTTCGAACTATTTTATATTCATACTGGCCAACATTATTTGCTTCTAGATTGCGCAGCTGTTCTAGTTTTAGGAAACTTTTTGGTGTCGCCAACCTCTTTGCGTTTATAATCACCATCTTTAGTGTACTCAAACCATACAAAGCGCCTATCTCACCGTTCTGTTCAAAGTCCGCAACATCTGCAAGGTCTTTTAATTCTAAAGTTATACACCTTACAGGCGCTAATGTAACTCCGGATTCTTCTGGCCCACGCGACATTTTTAGTACAGTTTATTATTTTATTTCCAAAACAATGTGTAGGTTATCGCATTTCACAACTTTCCCTGCTTTGTCTGCAATTTTTATATTAAATGATCCAACCCTCCCACAAACTAATCTTTTAAACTGTAAATTAGGGAATTGTATAATTTCATAATCGCAATATGCAGCTTTCCCCGCCGGTAAAGCTCTTAAAACATTTGAGGGCCTTCCATCATATAAGTTTTCATCAGTGCTCAGCTCATCCAAATGAACATAAAGTAATAAAATGTAATGCAAGATCGAGCGGATTTTCCCCCTTAAAAGTATTTTGTTTGGCGCAACAACAAATCTTTTAGTGACCTGAGTGTCAACTTTAAAGCCTAACATTTTAGCTAGCTCTTTTTTCAAATAAGTAATCTGCATTTTCAGGTTCGAATGTTAATATTGTTTTTAGATTTGCATTGTTAAGTTTGAGAGTAATGCCGAATTTACTCATTGCTTCTTTTAGTGAGCAAAACCCGTAATAACCATCAGGTATTGTTAACTGGTTAGCTTTGAGCCCCACAACTTTTGTAATCTTATTATTCCCCTTGGTTTCGCTTATATTAAACCATTCGACTTTGTAAAAATTTTTTCATGGAGCGCGACCGTTTTGGCCCCGCAATTGTTATCAATAGCATGTTCTAAAAAAAGAAGGACTGTCTTGAGTTGTTATTGTTACAAACATTTTTTAAAACAAATTAAAAATGAGTGCTTTCAAATATACTGGTGCAAAATATTCTGTTGGGCGCACTACAACTTAAAAATATAGCAACTGATACTCTTGACATTGCTGTGACCCAGACTGCCTCTTTTCATAAAAAGGTGAGTACTCCATTGAAGAGCTATCTTAACCCCCCTATTGAAAACGACCACATCAAGAAAGCGTGGTTTAGTCATCCGATGCAGTTTTATCAGAACCAGTTAAACTTTGCTGTGTTTTGCGCATCAACTGGGTGTGGAGTGGCGTATGCTGATCATTTAAATCACCATGATCCTTTGGTGAGGGCAGTGTACAGATTCATTTCTATTACACCTTCAGACGTATTTTGACTGAAACTGCAAGCTCCATTACCAATGACAAACCGTTTAATCCACTTAGCAACAGAATAGACATGAAGGCTTTTGAAAGGATCTGTAACGAATTCAATATTAACATCAAGACAGGCTTTAGACAAAAGTTGGATCATAATCATGGCCTAGGCGACCTTTATTTTCGGGGCACGCACAGAAAGTATAACTATGACTGGCATCCTCCTTTCAAAACTTTCTTTTTTGGCACAACTGTTGAGCCCGGGGTCCCTACAGCAAGAGCATAAAACAGCATGGACAACATTTATCTTTGACACTTCTAAGGGCCTAACTAGGGCGGGAATAGAACGAATAAACGACTCTATTCGTACTTACGTTTGGTGTTGCTAGGGTCGCAAGCACAGGCAAGATCGAGCATAACTGATCCTTCTACTGGCTTTGACGCCCAAAAACAATACTTAGCAAATTTAGAGGACGCCATTAATTCTACAGTTGATTTACCTTCAAGTATTAAAAGATACCAAAATGTTTTTTCAATACGCAAGATCGAAGTAGACTTTGCCGTTGGCACTGGTTTATACATGCTGCCTTCTGACCTCAGACTCCAGATAGGAATAATAATAAACTATAATAATGAAATTCTTATAGCAGGCAATGAACAGAAGGTTGGGAAACGACATAAATTCTGAGCCAGTAATATTACAAACAATAAAAGAACACCCAAGAATAAGTCATCCAATCCCGCGGCCCAAAGCCAAAGGCCATTGAAGACTCAGCAAAGCTCGCGGACTCTGTTCGCGATGACCATGAATATGAAAAGACAGCGCTTGTTCTTGGATAACAGGCCTAGGATTACTTGGTCTTTATCTTACTAAAAATTAACCCAACTATAAGAGAACTAATGCCCATAAGTGCTCGGCCATAAAGCCAACTACCTTTGCTTGCAGTAGACAAAAGCCACTAACAATACCTCCTAATATACCCGGTAAAGAGTCTAAACTTTACCGCTAATTTTTTATTAAACTCGGCAAGATGATCAAGCTGTTTTTTTACCCATGATTTATCAGGTAGGAGGCGATGGCGGCGGAGGGTAATAAACTTTGACCACCGCCGCCTGTAATAGCCAGCACCATGTACGTATTGCAAATCCTAAGGCTTTATAATGATTGCTAATGGACTCCATTGCTCTCTAAACAGGTTTTTATTTCGTTCTGCTAGCGTTGTGCTTCTAAAATTTTCGGGTAGTTTCTCTTATTCTATTCACTGATTCGTAATTGGCTCGTTAGTAGTGTAAGCCACTTCTAGTCTTGCTGATCGTTCTTGTTCATGATCTTTAGTCTTTGGGTAATTCTTTCTTTCTTATATCATGCCCTAAGTCGGCTCATCACCTCAAACGAGTTTTCTTTTTCTCTTCTTATATGTATCCAACTAGTTCACCTATTTTGCTAAATGTTTGTTAATTCGCCTCTGATGTTCTTAAAGCATGATCACGGGCCGCTATTTCTCGCATGGGTAGCGGTTGATCCGTGTATAGTCCTTAAAACGCGTTTCTTCTGAAAAACTGGTTTCCTTGCTTTCATTGCATTTATTATTTCATCTGCCGATTGATTTAATTCTTACATTCCATGTTTTTATTGGTTAGCTGTTGGAGTTCCGGCAGGGTGTGGGGGAAGGGGTTAGCAACTGCATCCTATCTAAATTTCTGGTCTAACAAGGAGGCCAAGGCGATTTGGTCCTTCACACTAAGTCTTGTATAATTGTACTCTTGCTAAAATCTTGATGGGTCCGGGTTTTAGTCTGTAAAGTCGAAACCAGTTGCCCTTGATCGATTTTTACAGACAAATGATCAGCTTTAATTCAAAATCATGGTGGGGGCTAGAAAGGCGGGAGGTTCTTGACCTAAAACTTTCGTAAAATGATTAACCTTACTTCGTTATTCAGCCGCACTGAGAGCCGTTTGAGCGATGTGTATAAAGGGGATCATTTCACTCAGTCGTCGCCAGGATCAAAAACATCATAATCGTCTTCACCTTCAATTCTTGCCATGATTTTAAATAATTAACTTTTTATTTTGTTTTATAAAAATGCCACAACAAGCACATGGCTCGATTCTTGACCCGCATAGAAAACAGAAAGAGCCCCATGGCGTGAAGGGAAATAAACGGAATATTATTGTTCCAAATAATCCATCTACTATTGATGCAGATCAAATTCTTACTGTCAAATTTCCAGACTTAGGAGCGGATGAATTGATTGTGCCAGGCTCTGCGCGTCTTACTTTCAAAATAGAACTCGTTTCAACAACAGACCCAAACAGGACAGTTGTACAGAATCTGGGGCGGCAATTGTTAAGAAAATTTCTATAAACTTGAGGGGCAAGAAATATTTTCTTTACATAATGCAGACATATTTTTAACCTATTCTGATCTATGGCTAACCGGGAATGAAAGGGCTGATCTTGCGTTTCAAGGAATCGAAAATGAAGAAGCACTAAACATAGAATAGGCGCTGGAGATACTAAAGACGGCAAAAAGTATGTAGCCGTAAATTTTGCGTATGGAAATCGCTTTTCCATTCCCTTAGATTTTGAGTTGTTAAAAGCGCATGCGCCGTACTTTCAAGGAGCATTAAAAGACAGATTGTCCATATGAACTAACTTTTAATGAATACAAACGTGTTATCAGATCATCAGACACCGAAGCAAAGTACAGCATTTCTGACATCTCGTTAGAGTTTGATGTTGTTAGCAACCCTAATTTAGCAGAGCTAATTGCGCACCAATATGAGTCACATTTCCCAATATATTACGAAAGAGTGATTCATCATACAACATATCCCAGAAGCAGGGCAGACACATTTGGAATTTTAGTTTTAGCGTCGCAGCAAGATCGCTTAAAGGTATTTTATTGCGTGCGAAGATGAAACCGTCAAAGAGAAGGGAACAAGTTTTTACTCCAAAAATAGCAAATCAATTGTATGATTGAGGAGTAAACCATTGATGTGTTAAAAAATTTCATTTTCAATGTTTGTTTTTGAATTTCAAAAAATTAAAACGGTTTAAACCTAATCACAGGGGAAAAAAATGGGGCGGGAGGGAAAGTTTTATGGCCC
>JAFLJL010013917.1:40000-70000 GCA_018398815.1 Conus ventricosus | reverse complement strand
TGTGTGTTTGTGTGTGTGTCTGAGTGTGTGCGTGCAGCGTGCGTACGTGTGTGCGTGCAGCGTGCGTACGTGAGTGCGTGCATCGTGCGTACGTGAGTGCGCGCCCGCGTGCGTGCGTGTGCGTGTGTGCGTGTATGTGTGATGGGGAGAAAAGTAAGACTTCGACTGTAAAAAAAAAAAAAAAAAAAAAAAAAAAAAAAAGAAAGACATCAAAAGTAAAAAACAAACAACTGTACAAAATAAGATCATGAAACAGCAATTACAGGATTGAGCCAACTGGGCTTAACATAAGAATTCGTACAAAATTTAAGAGAGACATAGTATCCTGGAATATGCACTTTGAAACATCCTTTCTAAATTCTGACAAATCGGAATCAAAGTAGGGGCAAAAGTATAGAACGTGTGTTGTTGTACAATTATCAAGGGCGCCGCAAGCACATCGAATATTCTTGACATATTTTGTTCTGAATGCATTTATTTTTAACCGAAAAATAAGGAGAGAAGTTGTTTATTGTGTCTTGGGTATGATCCTATGTTTGTATTATAGTTTACTGGATTTACCGAGGAAGCCCTTTTTAAAAGATTACTTGCTCGAGAGTTCGTACAACAAAGTATAGAAGAGTCGGGTTTGTGTATTCGGGGGAGAACACTTTCAATGTAGTATTCCTCAAATTTTTCAAAAGAGGCCCTTTGTAAGAGAGAATATCCTTCATGTAAGCTCAAGGGAATATGAATAGTAGCCGTATTGTCAGAATTGTTTGCACCTGCTCGAGCAATCCTGTCAGCCCATTCATTTCCGGATATGAAGCAATGGGAAGGAACCCAACAAAAATTAACTGTTATACCTCTTGACATAATGTTGTGAATAAATACTTTAATTTCTGATATGATTTCAGCACGATTTTTTGAATTTGTAGATTCTAAAGCTTGAAGAACTGACTTAGAATCTACACAGAAGAGAATACTATAAAAGTCAAATGATAACGGCAAATGAAACAAACTGCGGCGTTACTGAAACACGACAAAAACGCAGAAGAGCACACAAAACAAAGTGTGAAGTAACGACGATTTAATGCACGACACAAAACAGGACAAGAAATTTTCGGCAAAATGCCTTCCTCAGCGACAAAAAAATACAGACATAAACATGCACAATACTCCCCTTGTGAAGCCAAAGTGGTGAATGAAGTAGACAGAGGGACAGTGGAAGAGAGGGTGAGTAGAGTTCGAAGAATAGGGCACGAGGAAAGAGGGTAGAGTAAAGTGAGGAGGAGGAAAAGGAGAGAGGGAGAGAGAGAGAGAGAGAGAGAGAGAGAGGGGGGGGGGGAGGGGAGAAAGAGAGGGGAGAGACAGAGAGAGAATGGAAGTAGAGGAAGAGTGGAGAATAAGAGAGAGAAGAGGAGGGGAAGGAGAGTGAGTGGAGGGGGAGGGGGTGTGATGGTATGTAGTGGGTGTGTTGCATATGAATGAAATGAACAAGAGAAAGCACAATAAATAAGATACAATATACTCGAAAAATCATTTTAAATGACAAGGGGAGGGGGGGGGGGGGAGAGAAGGGGGTCAGCCGCCTAAAGCATCCGACCCAAGTCTGACCCAAGGGTAGGTTGCCCTACCCAAGCACCAAGGGGTGAGAGGGAAAACGGGAAACCCGAGAAAAAACCCACTAGCAGACGCAGCAAGCTGCAAGGCTCACTTCCATCAATGAGACCTCCCCCCCCCCCCCCCCAACCCTCCAGCCCACCCTCTGTTGGAAGGATGTTGGCCCCTGATGCCGATTCCATGCCTCATCTCAGAAAATAGCAGGTCAAGGCCGACGTTGCCGACATGCTGCTGTCGTAAGGTACCACTGTTGGCCGTCAAGGCCGACGTTGCAGACATGCTGCTGTCTAAGGTACCACTGTTTGGCCGTCCAAGGCCGGACCGTTGCAGAAACTGCTAAGGTACCACTGGTTGCCCGTCAGAGGCCGGACGTTTGCAAGACATCTGCAGTCTAAGGTACCACTGGTTGGTTTGGCGTCAAGGCCCGGACGTTGCAGAAAGACATGCTGCGTCTAAGGTACCACTGTTTGGCCGGTCAAGGCCGGCTTTCAGACATGCTGCTGACTAAGGTACCACTGGTGCTGAAACGGCCATGGGGGAGGACGGTGGTATGTGGGTGGGGGGGGGGGGGGATGGGGGAGGAGAAAGTAAAAGGAAGGGCGCAGAGAAGTTAGCAGTGTGTTGGAAGTGGAGTGACAGGATGAAGAAGGAAAAGGCCGTGGTGGTGTGTGTGGAGCCATGGGGAGGGAGAGGGGACAGCAGGGTGAGGGTGGTGAGGTGGGATGGAGGGAGGATGTTAAGCACTTAAAGTAACTGGAGAAACATCCTACTAGAACATATAACCTCCACACAAACGCGCTGTGCCAGAATTGCCATACACATATTCTGGATCTGTCGTCAGAAGTGACAGGAACATAATTCAATTCCACTTCCTGTAACCAACATTGAAACAATTTATTTTTTTTTTTTTTTTTTTTTGGGGGTCAAACCTCCAGGTTTCTTCTGCCGTGAGTGCGGAAGCCAAACAATGTTTTGCTCTTTTCCTTCGATGGTCGCAACATTGATGAATCCTTGTTCCTGCTCCGATGTGAAACACTTTAGATGCCGTGTTTATCAAAGTAAGGGGGTTGATATCCGAAACAAAATTACAATCGTGACATTTAAAAGATATTCGTCTGAAAGTCCTTAAGTTTCAAAAGTTGTTTTTTATGGTCTCAAATTCGTTTTAACAGTGGACTAATTGCACAAACGCTCATGTGAACAGGAAAAGCATTGACAACAGAAATCTATCAGTCGAAAACGCAGCACTTTTATAGATATGAAAAGAATCAAGGTCAACAGTTTTCTGAAGTTTCAAGCGAATTTTGAGTAACAACCCAGGTGTAAACGCGGGATAAAACAGGGCAAGAAGCATGCATCATTAGGACAACCCCAAGCTGACTGACGTGCGTTTGAGATCAAGAGGAACACTCCAGCATGCAGTAAGAACCTTAGCGAATTGTAAACAAACCTTTGGGGAAAAGGTCGTTACACCAGTTTGGTCGTGTTAAACTGTGGGAGAATGCGAAGGAAATTGTTGTTGCTTTGCTTTCCATCTCATCCTTGCTGGTCCCAAAGTTCAGTCCTCAATACTGATGGGTGTGGGGTGTTTGGGGGATTAACTCGCCATAGGCGTGTGTCCACTGTTTTGTGCTAAGACCGCCGAAACAGTGCTGAGTACACCAAGAGTGCTGAAGACGACTCTTTTTCCTTCTTCTCCCATTCCCTTGCGTTGTGAGTGGTGTTGTTTCGTGCCTTAACAGGGGTCCTTTTTTCCCCCTTTGCCGCATCTTTCTTTTTGATGTGTTTTCATTAATTTTAGTGCATTACATTTGAGTCAGCAAATAGGTAAAATGTCCCTCTTTTTGGTCTCTTTTTCTTGCAAACCTTGTACCTTCCCACCATCTCGGTCTTTAACTGTGCCCCTCTCTCTCTCTCTCTCTCGCTACTCGTCGCTCCTCTCTCTCTCTCTCTATCTCTCCTCTCTCCAGGGGCGGGACCACATTGTCTCCAATTGGGGAGGGGGAGAACTAAGTGTTCCGTTTGTTTTTAGAGAAACGGATGTAAACGGTTAAAAGTATAAAAAGGGGAAGAATGTGGGACTGGGGGAGGGGGACGAGAAAGGGGCACAGTTTGGTTACGCTCAAATACAGACTGAAGAGCACTCGGCCCAGAAAGAAAAAATGTTGCCCGATGTAAGGGCATGGGAAACAGGAGGGGGGGGTTGGGAGAGGGGGAGGAGAGGGGGAGGAGGAGGGGGTTGATGTTGATGAATGATGGGGGAAAGGGGGGATTTGCGGCATAGAGGTAAGAAGGGAAATAGGGGGGGGGAGTCGGGGGGGGGGGGGGGGGGGGGGGGGGGGGGGGGGGGCGGGGGGGGGTGGGGGGGGGGGGGGGGGGGGGGGGGGGGGGGGGGGGGGGGGGGGGGCGGGGGGGGGGGGGGGGACATTTTTTTTTTTTTTTTTTTTCTTAATAATTCTTTTCTATTTTTTTCTTCTTTTCCTTTATTTTTTTTTTCTTAAAATTCCTTTCCCCATTTCCTTTATTTTTGCTCGTATTCTTTTCCCTTTATTTTTTTTTTTTTTCTTTTTTTTTTGCCTTTTTTTTTTTATTTTTATTTTTTTTTCTTTTTTTTGATCAGCTATATAAATTTTATAGTTAATATTTTTTTTATTTTTTCTTTTTTCTTTATCCCTTTTTTTTTTCTTTTCCCCTTATATTTTTTTTTCTTCTTAGGGGGGGGATTTTTTATATAATTTTATTATTATTTTTTTTTTTTTCCTTTCTTTCCAATTCTTTTTTACTTTGTTTTTTTTCTTTTTTTTCCCTTTTTCTCTAATTTTTATTTTATTTTTTTTTCTTTTTTTTTATTTTTTTTTTTTTTCCTTATATTTAATTTTTTATTATTTCTTTTTTTTTTTCTATTGTTTGTTATTCTTTTATTTTTTCTACTAAATCTATTTTTCTCTTTCCTTCTTTTGAATTTTGGTTTTTTTTTTTATTCCTTGTAATTATTTTTCATTTTTTTTTTCTTTCTTTTTTTTTCTAAAATATTTTTTTTTTGTTTTTTTTATTGGTTATTTCCTTTCTTAATTTCTTTTAAAATTTAAGTTTTTCCCCTTTTTTATTTTTTTTTTTTCCTTTTATTTTTCTAAATTCCTTTTCTTTTTTTTTTTCCCTTTTTCTTTTCTTTTTCCTCTTTTCAAAGTTTTTCTTTTTTTTCTTCCCAGTTTTTCCCCCCTTTTTTATTTTTTCTTCAAATTTATGTTTTTTCTATTCGTTAATATTTTTCTTTTCTTAAATTCTCTTTTTTTTTTTTTTTCTTTTTTTTTTATTTTTGTTTTTCTTATTTTTTTTTTTTTTTTTTTGTCTTTTTAACCTTTTTTTTTTTCTTTTATTCATATTTCTTTTTTTCCTTTCTTAAATTTTTTTTTTTTTTTTTAAATTTTTTTTTCCTTTTTTCCTTTCTTTTTCGTCTCTTTTTTCTAATTTTTTTTTTCCTTTCCTTTTTTTTTTTTTTCTTTCTTCCCCTTTTTTTTTTTATTTTTCCCTCCTCTTCCCTTTTTCTTTTAAATTTGTTCTCCGTAATTTAATTTTTATATCTTTTTTTTCTTTTCTGATTTTATTTTCCTTTTTTTTTTCTAAATTCTTTTTTTAAATTTATAATTTTTCTTTTTTTTCTATTTTTTTTTTCCCCTATTTCTACCTTCTTTTTCTTCTATTTCTTTATTTTTTCCTTTCCTTTTTTTTTTTTTTTTTTTATATAATTCTTTTGTCTTTCCCTTTTTCTTTCCTCTTTTTTTTGTTTTTTGTTTCTTATTTTGTTTTTATAGTTTAAATTGTTTTTTTATTATTTTTTTTTCTTTCCCTCTTTTATTTTTCCTTCTTCCCTCTAATTCTTTATATTTCTCTCTCTTTTTTGTTTCCTCCCTTGCCTGCCCTTCCCTCTTTCTTCCCTATTTTCCTTTCTTTTTTACCTTTTTTCTTATCATTTTCTTTTCTATTTTTTTGTATTTTTTTTTTTTTTATTATTTCTCTTTTCCTCTTCTTTCCCTATTTCTTATTATTATTTTTTTTTTTTTTTTTTTTAAATTTTTTTTTATTTTTATCTTCTTCTTAAATATTCTATTTTCTTTCTTTTATTTTTCTTTTCTTTTTTTTCTTCGAAATTTTTTTTTCCTTCCTTTTTTTTTTTTTTTCTTTAAAAAATAGTTTTATTTTCTTTTCTTTTCCCCTGGAAATCCTTCTCCTTGTTCTTTTCCCTATTTTTCCTTCCATTTTTTTCCCTATTTCTTCTTTTAAATATTGTTTTTTTTCTTTTTTATTTTATGTTCTTTTTTTTTTTTAATTTGTTTGGTTTTATTTTTTCATCCCTTTTTTCCTTTTTTTTTTTCTATTTTTTTTTCCCTTTTTTTTTCTATTTCCTTCTTTCCCTTTTTTTTTTTAATTTCTCTTCTTTTTTTATTTTTTTAATTTTTCCATTTTATTAAAATTAATTAAATTTTTTTATGTTTCCTTTTTTTGTTTTTTTTTTTGTTTCCCTTTCTAATTTCTTTTTTTTTATTTTTTTAATTTTTTTTTTATATAAATTAAATTAATTATTTTTATTCTTTTTTTTTTTTCTTTTTTATATTTAATTTATTTTTTTTAAATTTTTTTTTTTTTTTTTATTCCCCTTTTCTTTTTTTTTTCTAAATTTTTTTTTTTTTTTTTTTTTTTTTTTTATTTTCTTTTTTTAATTTTTTTTTATTTTAATTTATAAAAATTTTTTTTTTTTTTATTTTTTTTTTATAATAAATAATTTTTTAATTTTTTAATAATTTTTTTTTTTTTTTAATTTAATAATTTTTTTTCAAATTTATTAATATTTTTTTTTATTTTATATAATTATCCCTTTTTATTATGAATTATTTCTTTGGTAAATTTTTTTATTTTTTTTCTTATTTATTTTTATTTTATTTTTTTTTTTTATTTTTTAAAATAATGTTTTTATTTTTTTTTTTTGGTTTCTTTTTTTTTTTTTCTTCTTTTTTTTTCTTTCTTTCTTTTTTTCTACTTTTTTACTTTTTAAATTTTTTAATATTTTTATTTATTTTTTTATTTTTTTCTATTTTTTTTTTTTTCTTTTTTATTTTTTTTTTTAATTTATTTTTAATTTTTTTCTCCAATATTTAATAAAGTTCGTTATTTTAAATTATTTTCTTAAATATTTTTTTATTAATTTTTTTATTATTTTTTTTTTATAATAATTTCCCTTTTTTATTTTTTCCTTTTTTTTTTTTACTATTTAATTTTTTTATTTTTTTTTTTTGTTTTTTATCTTTTTTTATTTTAATTTTATAAATATTCCTTAATTCCTTTTCCTTTTCCTATTTTCCTTTTTTTTATATTCTCATATTTTCTCTTTGTTCCCTTTTCTTATTTTTATTCCTTTTTATTTTTTTTTTTTTTCCTTTTTATATTTTTTTAAATTTTTATTATTTTTTTTAATTTTTTTTATAAAAATTATTTTGTTTTTATTTTTTTTATTCCTTTAATTATTTCTAATTTTTTATAATTTTATTATTTTAATTTTTTTTTTTATTTATTTTTTTTTTATTTTTATTTTTTTTTTTTTTTTTTTTTTTTTTTTTTTTAAATTTTACTTTTTTCTTTTTTTATTATTTATTTCTTATTTTTCTTTTAAAGAAGTTTAATTTAATTTGATAATTTTTTTTTTCTCTTATTTATATTTCTTTTCTTTTTTCTTTTTTAAATTATTTTTATTAATATTTCCTAAAAAAATTTTTAAATTTATTCTTTTTCCTTTTATTTATATTAATTTTTATTCAAAAATTTTCTTCTTTTTTTTTCTTCCCTTTTTTTTTTATTTTTTTTTTTTTTATAATTTTTTATTTTTTTTTTTTTATTTTTTTCAAATTTATTTTTTTTTTTTTTAGTTTTTTTTTGTTATTTATTTACCTTTTTATAATTGATATAAATTATTTTTTTTTAATTTTTTTATTTTTTTTTTTCCTTCCTATATGTTTTTCTTTTGTTCTTTATTTCCCCCTTCTTTCTCCCCCCTTTTTTTTTTTTTTTTTTTTTTTTTTTAAAATTTTTCCTTCTTTCCTAGTTTTTTTTTTCCCTTTCTTTTTTTATTTTTTTTTTTTCCTTTTTTCTATTTTTTTTTTTTATTTAATTTTTTTATTTTTCCTTTTTTTTTCTTTTTTTTTTTCTATTTTCATTATTTTTTTCCTTTTTATTTCTTTTTTTTTTTCCGCCCCTCCTAATTTTTCTTCTTCTTTGCCGGGTTATTATTTTCCTTTTTTCTTTTTTTTTTTTTTTTTTTTTTTTTTTTTATTTCCCTTTCCTTTTCCTTTTAAATTTTCCATATTCCTTTTTTTTTTTTTTTATATCTTTTCTTTTCAAAATTTTACTTTTCTTTTAAAATTTTCCCTTTTTTCCATTATTCTTTTTTTCCTTCCTTTTTTTTTTCTTTCCTTTTTTTTTTTTCCCTTAATTTTTTTTTTTTTATTATTTTTTCTTTTTCTCCTTTTTATTCCCCTTTCTATTATTTAATGAAGTCCTTTTTTAATTCTTTTTTTTTTTTCCTTGTTTTTTTATTTTTTATTTTCCGTATTTTTTTTCTTTTTTTCATTTTTTTTTCCTTTTTTCTTGTTTTTTTTTTTTATTTTTTATTTTTCTCTTTATTTCCTTTTTTTCTTAATTTTTTTATTAAATTTAATTCTTTTTTTGTTTATTTTTTTTTTCCCCTTCTCTTTTTTTTTTTTTTTTCTTTGTTCTTTATTCTTTTTCTTTTTTATTTTTCTTCTTATTCAATTTCTTGTGTTTTTTTTTTTTTCTAAATTTTTTTTCCCGTTTTTTTTTTTTTTTCTTTTCAATTTTTTATTTCCCTTCCTTTTTTTTTCTAAATTTCTTTTATTTTTCCATTTTTTTTTTTTTTTTTTTTTATTAAAATATTTTTCCCCTTTTTTTCTTATTCTTTTTTGTCATTTTTTTTTTTTTCTTTTTTTAAATATTTCTCTTTTTTGTTTTTTTTCTTATTTATTTTTTTTTTCTTTTTACTTTTCCTCTTTCTTTCATTCCTTTTTTTCTTTCTCCTTTTATTTTTTTTTTATAGTTCTTTCTTTTTCCCATTTTTAATTTTTAATTTTTTCCCTTTTTTCTTATATTTTTTTTAATTCTCTGTCTTTTTTTTTTTTCTTTTTCTTTACTTTTTTTTTTTTATTTTTCTCTTTTATTTTAAATTTTTTATTTTTTCTTTTTCTATAATTTTTTTTTTTTTTTTTCCCATTTCTATTTTTTGTTTCCCTGTTTTTTTAAAATTTTTTGTTTCTTTTCTTTTTTTTTTTTGTCTTTTTTTTTTTTTTTCCTTTTTTTTTTTTTTTTATTTTTTTTTTTTCCCTATTTTTTTTTTGTTTATTTTTTTAATTCCTTTCAAATTCTATTTTAATATTTTTTGTTCTCTATTTCTTTTTTTTTAAATATTATATTTTATTTTTATCTTTTTTTCATTTTTTATTTTTTTGATCCTTTTATATTTATTTTATTTTTTTAAATTATTCTTTTTTTTTTATTTTTTTCTTTTTATCAAATTTCTATTTTGTCCTTTTTCCTTTAAAATTTTTTTCTTAATTCATTTTTTTTTTTTTCTTTTTCCCTTTCTATTCCTATTTTTTTTCCTTTATTATATTATAAATTTTTTTCTTTATAAATTTTTTTTTTATTTTTCTATTGTTTTTTTCTTTTTTTATAAAATATTTTTAATTTTTTATTTTTTTTTTTTTCTAAAATTTTTTTTTTTTTTTTTCCTTTCTATTTCTTCTTTCTTTTTTTTTTTTTCCCCTAATTTTTCTTTTTTTTTTTTTTTTTAATATTTTTTTTTTTTTTTTCTTCTTTCCTTCCGCTCTAAATCTGGCACAGATGTCAGTTGGGACATACCAGGTAAACAAATTTTTATATTTATACAAATTTTCTAGTACCGAGGTAACTGGGTTTAAGAAAAAAAAATTTGCTTAGTTTGGAGAAAAAAGGATACAGGAAGGTCAGAAGAGATAGGGGGAGTAAAAGTATTGCATAAAAACTGTAAACTTGGTAACTCTAACGAATTAAACCTGACTGCTAATAATAACTGCTACTGATAACTAACAGCTGTGACGCACTCCCTCCTATGACGATGACCTCCACAATGTGCTAGTTATTCATTAGGTTGTGCTTTTCCCCACAATGTTGTATTTTTTGGCTATTATCAAAGGCGGCGTAATATTAAATCGGTTTAGACAACCGTCAAGTTAGTAATGCTGCTCTCACTGACAAATATGACAGTCGAAGAAAGAAGAAGTGAAAGAGGAGAGAGAAGAGATGACTCTCCGTTTAGAGGGCGCTCCAAAAGAAGGCGTTGAAATGTAATTGAGGTGATGATATGTACACACCCCTTTTTTCTCTCCCCTCAATACCTCCTCCCTTGCTTCCCTTCCCTCTCCTCCCCTTTTCCCCCCTCCCTTCCCCTGCCTCGTGTGGTGGGTTGTGGGTGAGTTTGTGTTTTTGTTGTGTGTGTGTGTGTGTGTGTGGTGTGTGTTGTGTGTGTGTGTGTGTGTGTGATTGTGTGTTGTTGTTGTTTCTTCAATTTAACTCTTTTCACTAAATGTATATTAGACAAGGGGTTGTGTGTTGTTGTGTGTGTGCCTGAGTGTGTGCGTGCAGCGTGCGTACGGTTGTGCGTGCAGCGTGCGTAGCGTGAAGGTGCGGTGCATCGTGCGTACGTGAATGCGCGCCCGCGTGCGTGCGAGTGCGTGTGTGCGGTGTATGTTATGTGGATGGGGAGAAAAGTAAGACTTCGAACTGTAAAAAAAAAAAAAAAAAAAAAAAAGAAAAAAAAAAAGAAAACATTCAAAAAGAAAAACAAACAACTGTACAAAATAAAAGAAAATCATGAAAAGCAATTACCAGGATTGAGGAGCCAACTGGGCATAACATAAGAATTCGTTACAAAAATTTAAGAGAGACAATAAGTACCTGGAATATGCACTTTTGAGAACAGCCTTTCTAAATTCTGACAAATCGGAATCAAAGTAGGGCAAAAAGTATAGAACGTGTGTTGTTGTACATTATCAAGGGCGGGGGCCGCAAGCACATCGGCATATTTCTTACCATATTTTGTTCTGAATGCTTTATTATAACCCGAAATAATAAGGAGAAGAAAGTTAGTTTATTGTGTCTTTTGGGTATGATCCTACCTGATGTTTGTATTAACTATAGTTATAACTGGATTAACCGAGGAAGAGCCCTTTTAAAGATTACTACTTGCTCGAGAGTTCGTACAACAAAGAGAATAGTAGAGTCGGGTTTGTGTATCGGGGCAGAACCTTTTTCAATTAGTATTCCTCAAATTTTTCAAAAGAGGGAGGAGGGGGGGCCCTTTGTAAGAGAGAAATACCTTCATGTAAGCTCAAGGGAATATGAATAGTAGCCGTATTGTCGAATTGTTTTGCAACACCTCTGCTCGAGCAATCCTGTCAGTCAACAAGCCCATTCAATTCCGGATATGAAGCAATGGGAAAAGGAACCCAACAAAAATTAACTGATATACCTCTTGACCATAATGTTGTGAATAAATACTACTTTTAGCTTAATTTCTGATAGATTTCGGCAAAACAATGTTTTGAATTTTGATAGATTTCTAAAGCTTGAAGAACTTGACCTTAGAATTCTACAACAGAAAGAAGTACTATAAAATGTCAAATATAAACGGCAAATGAAACAAAACAGCGCGTTACTGAAACAACGGAAAAAACGCAAAAAGAAGAGCACACAACACAAAGTGTGAAGTAACGAACGATGTAATCACGACACAAATACATCAAAACAGGACAGAGACATTTTCGGTCGGCAAAATCCTTTCCTTCCTACCGAGAGAGACGAACAAAAAAAATACTGACAAAAACTTCACAATACCCCCTTGTGAAGCCAAGTGTGAATGAATAGACCAGAGGGAACAGTGTAAAGAAGATGGGTGAGTAAAAGTTCGAAGAATATAGGCACGAGGAAAAGAGGGTAGAGTAAAGTGAGGAGGAGGCAAAGGAGAGAGGCGAGGAGAGAGGGGAGAAGAGAGAAGAGAGAGGAGGGAGGGGGGGGGGGGGGGGGGGGGGGGGGGGGGGGGGGGGGTAGGGTGTAGGCATACTGGCTCGAGAGGGGTTGGCGGAGGGGGGTTGAGTGGGAGGTTGTGGGGGGAGAGGGCGGTGTTGGGGAAGTGTTGTCACACAGTGCGGAGGTTGGAGAGGAGGGGGGTGGGGTGGGGTGGAAGGGGGAAGGAGGGGGGGGTGAGGTTGAGTGGTGCGCATAGGGTGGAGGGGAGCCGTTGGCGGGAGGAGTCGGGGGTGTTGCTTGGGGGGTGGGGGGGGTCAGTGTGTATGGTTGGCTAGTGGTGGTATCTTTGTGATAAAATGATTTACACTGAATTGCGCGCTCGCTCGCGCTCTTGTTTTTTTTGTGTGTTTGTGTCGGTGGTGGGGTAGGGGGGTGCTTTGCTCCTCTCGTGAGCGCGCCCGCGCGCTCCAGTCCTTCTCTTCCGCGAGTCGCCCACCTCTGCTCTCTTCCTCTTCTTTGTCACTGTCTTCTAGCTTAGTCGGGGTCGGGTGGAGTGCATAGTCAGACGATGAGTAGTGTATGCCCACAGCCAGCCCAGCCCCTCGCCCTCCTCCCCACCCAACGCACCCCACTCCACGCCCCCACCAAAACCCATAGCCACTGTGCGGGGGGGGGGGGAGGGGGGGGGCGGGGTGGGTGGGTGGGGGGGGAGTGGCGCTACGCGTGGGGGTCCGGGCCGAGCCGCCTAAAGCCATTCCGCCCCCAGACTGGACCCAAGGGTAGGTTGCCCCTACCTCAAGCCAACCAAAGGGGTGAAGAGGGAACACAAAACGGAGAACCCCCGAGAAAAAACCCACTATCCAGACGCAAGCTTAAAGGAGCTTTTGCCCTGCCTGCCTTTGCACACCCCCCCACACACAGGAAAACAAAAAAAAAAAAAAAAACAAAAAAAAAAAAAAAAAAAAAAAAAAAAACAAAAAAAAGGCACTTGCCCGCGGGCAAAGCCACACACACACAACACACAGTACAGCACACCCACACAACACACACGGCACAATGCGGCGCATGCGCACGAACAAACACGCACAACGGCTAGACACATACAACAACGCCCAATAAGCGTCACACTGCTGGGGGGGGGGGGGGGGGGTAAAACAATGGTTGAATCAATGGGTAAATGTATCAAAACAAGCATACATTATAGACATCAGGGTGTAAGCATAGGGAATAGGAGTGTGGCTATGGGGGCGCAAAACAGACAAAAAGGGCAAAGAATAAGAGCAATTAACGGCAAAAGATAGATATGCGGTCATGATGAGAGGCGCAAAAACCACCACTCGCCCCAATCCAAAGGAAGCCAAACAAAAAAAAAAAAAAAAAAAAAAAAAAGCAAACAAAAAAAAAACAAAAAAACACTACAGCAGAATTACATTCACACACCTACAGTACACAAAAACATTTATATATCTATAATTATATATATATATACAAATATATCTAATACATCCCAAACATCATAAAAACATATATAACATACAGATAAGACTCAAAAGAACAAAAAAAAAAAAAAAAAAAAAAAAAAAAAAAAAAAAAAAACAAATTTTTTTATAAAAAGGGGCCTAACCACGAGAGGGGAGGGAGGGGACAGAAAAACAGATGGGAGGGCCAGCACAGGAGGGCCGGGGGAAAGTGAGAGACATCCAGAGAGGACAAAAAGAGGGCCTAACGGAAGGGAGCAGAAAGAGTGCGGGGGCAGGGTAGGGGGAGGGGGGGGGGGGGGGGGGTGAATTAGTATAATCTAAGAGGTACGACCAGTAGCAGAGCGAGGAAGTCGACATGCAAAGTCCAGACGAAGGCACGCACGGGGGAAGGCATCGCGCCCATCAGACTGACGATAGGACAAGGAACAAGGCTGAGGAGGAAGGGGAGCACGACGGGAAAGGGGGAGAGGGGGGAACGAAATACAAAAAAAAACAAAAAAACAAAAAACCAACACACAAAAAGGATGGGGAGGACGAGGAGGGGGCACCAGGATGGAAGGCCGAGCGGCAATAGCTCCAACGAAAGTGTGGCCTGCAGAAAAAACAAGCATCACCTCACCGCAAATAGAAAACACACACAACAAGACAGGAGACATGGGCGCTTACCCTAACTTCCGACAACCACATCCTGTCACCCGGATCTAGGCCTCTCAAACGAAGCCTTCCATATGGCGCCAGGCTCTACGGTCTGACGAAGAGGCCAATGATGCAGACCCAACCATGGCAACGAGGTACGAACCTAAAAGGGTGAAAAGGGAATCATCAGACAATTGGTCCACTCTGAAAATTGTCCTCGGGAAAAAAAAAAAAAAAAAAAAAAAAAAAAAAAAAATACAACAAATTGCTACAAGCTTATTACAGATGAAACCAGCTGGATTTCTGGTGCCCAGTATTTTGAAATCATGGTAGAACTTTATTCCAAATCCTCCAGTCTCTAGAGTCCAGCTAGTTTTCATGAGCCATAAGCCCCTTCAACTTCCTTCATTGGTGCGCCGGATATGGTGGGGGAGGATGAAGTGCGTGGCTACTGGTTGTTTATGATTCCGTCGTGTTTGATTTAATGTCAGCGAGGTGTTCCTTGCTGACAATAAATACAACAGGGGACAAAACCAGTAGCCCCAGCCACATCACCCTCCCCATGGCCATTCCGCGCACAATGCAAGAGTAGAAGGGCTTTTCTGGCTCATAAAACTAGACACTCATAGACCAGAAGGATATGGAGTCTCACCAGATTCAAAAACTGGCACCAGAAATCCCGCTGGTATCAATGAAAAAGCTTAGCAATTCTGTGTACTTTTTTTTATTTTTTTTTTCCCGAGACAATTCAGGTGGACAATGACTTATGATTCCCTTTACCCATTAGGTACTTACCTGTGCATGTTGGTCTGCATAAAAAAACAGTGGCCTCTTCGTGACCGGAGAGCCTGGCGCCTACTGAGCGAATGATCGTTTGAGACCTATATCTTTTGACAGGAGAGTTTCTGCGTAGGGTTAGCTCCCCAATCTCCTGTCGTTTTTTTTGTGTTTTTTCTTAATTTCTTTTATTTATTCAATTATTTTTCTTCCCACTTACTTTTGTATCTGATTCCTCTCCATCCTACCCTCCTTTGCCCCCCTCCTCTATCCCTCCCCCTCCTTTTTTTTTTTTTTTTTTTTTTTTTTTTTTTTTTTTTCCCTACCCTTCTAAACCCCCTCTCACTCCATCGGTACCGCCTTTCCCTTCTTCTCTCCCTCACCTCCCCTCCGTTTCCTTGTTCCTTTTTCTATCGCCTCTGAAGGGCATCGCTTCCCCCCTTTTCGGTCCTTCTCTTAACTTTCCATCTTAACTTGTCCACTCTCTCTACGTTCGACCTCTACTAATTCTCCCCCTCTCTCACCTCCCCCTCCCCCCCCCCCCCACCCCACCGCCCCTCCCCCTCCCACCCTCCTAACTTCCTCCCTTCCTTTAGGCCCCTCTTTTGGTCCTCTCTGTATGTCTCGTCCTTTCCCCCCGGCCCGTCCCTCCCCTTTGCCCTCCCTCGCCCTTTTTTCTCCTTATTCCCCTCCCCTACCCGTCACTTTTCTTCCCCTTTTTTAAAAAAAATTTTTATTTTTTTTATTATTTTTTTTTTTTTTTTTTTTTTTTTTTTTTTTCTTTTATATCTATCTTGTATTATAATATATGTATATTATAATGTATGTATGTATATATATATATGTATATATAAATATATAATATATAATATATAATGTTTGTGTATGTATGTGGGTGTAGTATAATATGTGAAGTTTTTTTTTTTTTTTTTTTTTTTTTTTTTTTTATTTTTTTTTTTGTTTTTTTTTGTCATTGGGAAGTGTTGTTTAGCGCCTCTCATCATGACCGCATATCTAGCCTATTGCGTTAATGGCCTCTTATTTTTGCCCTTTTTTCTGTTTGCGCCACCATAGCAACCACCACTTCCCTATGCTACACCTCAATGTCTTATTGTATGCTTGGTTGTACCTTTACTCCCATTTAATCCCCCTTGTTACCCCCCCCCCCCCCAGCGTGTGCGCTTATTGGCGTGTGTATGTGTGCTGCGTGATTTGTTCGTGCGCATGCGCCGCACTGTGTGTGTGAGTGTGGTGTTGTGTGATGTGTGTGAGGCGTTGCCCGCGGGCAAGTTGCTTTTTTTTTTTTATTTGTTTTTTTTTATTTTTTTTTTTTTTTTTTTTTTTTTTTTTTTCGTTGTGGTGAGGGGGGTGTGAGCCTTGCAGCTCATAGCTGCGTCCTGGGCTAGTGGGGTTTTATTCTCGGGGTTCTCCCGTTACCCCTCTCACCCCATGGTGGCTTGGGAGGGCAACCTACCCTTGGGTCCAGTCATTTGGTCGGATGCTTTAGGCGGCTGAACTCGCCCCTTCTCCTCCCCCCCCCCCCCCCCCCCACACCCCCCCCACCCCCCCCCCCCGTCCCGCCCACCCCCCCCCCCCCCGACCCCCCCCCCCCCCCCCGGCCCCCCCCCCCCCCCCCCCCCCCCCCCCCCGCCCCCCACCGCCCCCCCCCCCCCCCCCCCCCCCCCCCCCCCCCCCCCCCCCCCCCCCCCCCATGCCCCCCCCCCCACCCCCGACCCCCCCCCCCCCCGCCCCCCCCGGCCCCCGCCCCCCCCCCCCCCCCCCCGCCCCCCCTTCCCCCCGCTCCCCCACCCCCCCCCCCCTCCCCCTCCCGCCCGCCCCCCCCCCCCCCCCCCCCGCCCCCCCTCTGCTCCTCCTCACCCCCCCCCCCCCCCCGCCCGCCCCCCCCCCCGACCCCCCCCCCCCCCCCCCCCCCTCGTCCCTCCCCCACCCCCCCCGTCCCCCCCCCCCCCCGCCCCCCCCCCCCCCCCCCCGCCCCCCCCCCCCCCCCCCCCCCCCACCCCCCCCCTGCCCCTCCCCCCCCCCCCCACCCCCCCCCCCCCGCCCCCCCCTCCCCTTGTGTCATTTAAAAATGAGTTTTTCGAGTAGATTGTATCTTAATTTATTGTGCTTTCATCTTGTTCATTTCATTCATATGCAACACCCCACACAAACCATCACACCCCCCTGCCCCCTCCACCACTCTCCTTCCCCTCCTCTTCCTCTCTTATTCTCACACTCATCCTCGACTTTTGTCCATGCTCTCTCTGTCCCTCTTCCCCCTCCTCTTTCTCTCTCCCGTCTCCCTCCCCCCCCCCCTGGCCTCTCTCTCTCCCTCCCCTCTCTCTCCTCTAACTCTCTCTCCTCCCTCTCTCATCCACATCTCTCTCCACCTCCCGTCTGCGCCCTTTTTGTCTCCTTTTTCCTCCTCCTCTCTCAACTTTAACCTCCCTTTACTCTACCCTCCTTCCTCGTGCCTATTCTTCGTACTCTACCTTTCACCCTCTTCTTCCACTTCCCTCAGCCTACGTCATGTTCACCACTTTTAGGCATTCACAAGGGGAGTAATGTGCAGTATTAAGTCTGTATTTTTTTTGTCGGCTGAGGAAGGCATTTTGCCGAAATTCTGTCCCTGTTTTAGTGTCGGGATGCATTAAACGTCGTTACTACTACATTCACACTTAGAGTTTTGTGTGCTCGTTCTGTCTCTGGCGTTTTTGTCGTCAAAAGATCAAGTCAGCAATGGATGTGCGGTACGGCCATGTAATAAAGCTATAGAGTTTCGGCTGTAAAAATAGACAGATTTATCGCCCCAAGAATAAAGGGACTTCTCAATTTTTAAAAAATGGAAATGTACAAAGCCACAACCAGCATTATTGGATACAACGAGAGACCCACATCAGTGTATCGAACTTATTGAAGTGACGATACCAATCATAGATATGATTTTGCTTCGCAAGCTAGAAATATTAAATGTAATCCAGTTTATAATATAGTAGGGAAAGTTATAATCAAATTTTATGGTTTAGAGCTTCCCAGTTTGTATTGGACCTTATGGGAAAAACCGCACTAGCAAGCTTTATATGATTGCAAATAACCTGAAATTTGTTCTAGCAAGTGAGAAGAATAGTGTGAGTATCGTTTTAATGGGTGGCAACGAAATGTTTTTTTTAGGCCCGTTTAGGGAAAATGCTACATCAACCTCATATCCATTCTGTTTGGTTACACTTTGAAATAGTTTAAGCAAGCGAAGAAAGTACTTAGCGCAGACAGGGTTCACGATGGACATCAAGAGGAACGAGACACCAACCAGCTTCATGTTATGTTCCTACACTGAAGCATGAAAAGTTAGGAACAACCAGGCTACTCATGAATGCCCTTAGAGTCTAAAACCCTGATAGCATTTTTAATAAGTACATAGGAGCAATAAAAAAGGAACCACCTGTGCATAAGAGCAATTTGGAACAAACTTAAAGCAGAAGAAAGATGTATAAACTATTTTTTCCTGGCCCCAAACTTTGTATAGCTTAAATACTTTGATCAGCTTAAGATATATTCCCTCGCTTTGATTTATTATATGTTCTATGTGAAAATCAATTCCCCGACCGATAGACATAAGAGTGTACAACCAAGGACTTTAAATCTCAGAAGTGTAGCTTCAATGCAGCATTTTGTCCATTGAAGTATTAGGAGTATTGTGAGCACATACCCACCTGCACAAATAACCTCATACGGGAGTTTTTTCATCTGATCAGTGATAAGCCATTAACAGACATGAAGTTCGCAATGTAGTCTCATTCGTTTTTGATATATTTCTTCTACTGTTATTACAGATCTTATTGATGTTATTCTATTTATTTTAAAAAATAGTTAATTGTGGGCATCAACAAAAGCAGATGTCAAGGCCGCATATTGATTAAGTGGAAAGATTTTTGAAATGTAGTTTAGGAAATCATAAGTAAAATATTAAAGCGAAGAGGGGCGATCACAAGAGCCTGATGATTAAATAGCCCAATCTAGTAATCTTTTGGTTGAATACGTATTACCAATTCAAGTCTGAAAACTTTCTCCCTATGGGTCCAGGAAATTGTTTTTAACAAAAATTTTATAAATATGACCAGAGAGTCCCTATAGTTTTTAATTAAATAAAACCTATCTGCAACTATGATCAAAAGCCTTGTTGATTAACGAAAAAGGTGGTGGGGGCGAGCAAACGTTTTGTCTTCTACAACTACTCTGATGTGTTAATATGCGTATTATATCTATTACAGAGATGAATCAATAGTAGACCTGCGCCCCTATCTAAAAACCAACTCCGAAGGCTATGCGGGATACATGACTAGCCAGTTATTTTATATCACAATAGTAATTCAATCTGAAATTAGAACAATTTGATCTCCAAAAAGTTAACAGACATGAGATGTACAGGGAGCAATAGGTCCGATAGCTATTTTCTTTGTCATTGAATTTTTTCCAATTCTTTAAAAATGGGCACCAAATAATGAGTCACTCCATAAGAAGGTATGTTCCCATACAAGTCCAACATTTATTAATAATTTTCGTGTAGAAGTAAAACAAAATTTTGTGGAATGAATGTTTTAAAAAACATTTCAATTAGAAATGGCATCTAACCAACAGACTTATTTCTTATTAGACAATGAAGAATATGCAGAAGTGTAATTTCCTGAAAACGGTGATATCAGGCAATTAAGAACATGATCTTATTTTCGTCCCAGGATCAGCGTACATTTCTTCGTTAGATTGGAGATTTTTCTTCCTTTTTTCTTTTTTTTTTTTTCCTTTGTTTCTTCTTTTCTTTCATCTTCCTCCCTCTTTTCCCTCATTAGCTCTGCATTTGTCTGATAAACTACAGAATAGATGGCTGTTTTTTTGGTAAACCATGACAGCTAACGATTCTGCTTTTGATATGCCGAAGGGAAATTTTGTTTCGGCAACCTAGTATGATAGGAATATGCAATTCAAATGGATTATCCGTTTTAAGTTTCATGGATCTTTTTTTTCCCCTTTTTTTTTTTTTTATTTTTTTTTTTTATTTTTTTGTTTTTTATTTTATTTCGCCAAACTTTATTGATATCTTTATGTTCACCGCACTTATTTCATTAAAAAACAAAGATATGATGACCAGTACAGCCTGCGCGTTTAGAGGCATTTTCAATTACTTTTATTTATTTTTCCTTTGATTTTAGGCAGTTTCTACTGGTAAAACTCCCTTTTTAGAAAAACCACTTAACCCACTTTACCTCTTTTTTACTTTTGCGTACAAGTTTAAAACGTGCTATTTATTTTTATCAACAGCGTTTCTTCTGCAAGATTCTGCCACCGACACAATACCCGTGTGTTTTGAGAGTAATTTTGAATTGACTAAGAATCGGAAAATTGCCTCATCACCGCTTGCGTGCAGTAACTTGAGATAAGTAAAATGAACTGTACATCGATTCTGGGTCAGATTAAACACAAAAATTGACGTCCAGAAAAAGATAGCACAGATTGAAATTTGGCCCAGATCAGCTCGCTTGGATAATCAAACTACAATGGGATTTTAACCTTACTGTCAATCGTTGGCTCACTACAAATCCCTCAGAGAAATATACTCTGGGAAAATGATCACTGAACCCTAACGAGTGATATCATAGGTTAGCCTTATAACAACAAGCTCGGGACCATTTGATGGGGGAATTCAAGAACAAAGTCAATTTGCAGATGATCTGGAGACTAGGGATGGTCATGCATCCGCGGGATACTTCCATCCTTTAACCGGACGAGTGGAGAGTCAGATATGTTCTTCTCCACTAAACGGTAAAATAAACGGATGATTTGTGAGCTGGACTTTCGTTTCGTGCAAGTGTCTATCCCAGAAAGTAGCAAGTACAATAAGTCCCCCTGCAATTAACCATTTCCTTACTTCCAACTTTGAAAGTTTATATTATGTTAGCCAGACTGAAAAGCTTATCAATGCCTTACCAATATTTGAAGTAAGTAACAGAGACAATGTTTAAGACTAGAGAACTGTCCAAGTGAATAGAAGGCTGCACAATAATACAAGCCTGATGTGGCCAGAGGTATAGGTGACCTGAAGGGGGATATAGAATAACGTTGTCATATAGGGGTGTCAAATAAATGGCTGCAGAGGACTTACTCATTGTCACCCAGTTTATCTTGTAACCAACAGGTGGATTAGAAGAAAATGGATCCAGCCGTGTCAAGCAATCGTTTTTTTTAGATTTGAGACACATACGTGCGAGGTAGCTGCTGCGCCGGCCGATGGGGATTTACTGAAGGCATGTCCGAAACCAGAATATGAGGGTGGAGTGCTTTTAGTGCTGGAACGTCCAGACCCATGTTACCAGACTGGCAAGATGCCCCCAACTAGACCGTAAGACAAAGAAATTTGACAACTAACCAGCCTGGACATCTTGGGAGTGCACGAGGTCATAAGGACCGGCAACCGGAAAAGAGGAGACTGAGAGGCTCAGGACATCAACCATTGTCTTTCCTCGAGGAAGAACAGATAGACCCAACACTGTCGCCAACACGTCTGAGGAGGCGTATTCACTCTCCACAAGCAGAAAAAAAAACAGAGAAAAAAGCATTTACTAGAATGGAAAAGCCATTTGGACCCAATACCTTTTTGAAGGCAAGATTCCAACATCCACAATACACCAAGCTGACCGTTTCAAGTTTGCTCCGCGGCAGACCCAAAGCGCGAGATGCAGATATAGGAAGCCAAGAGTGCATTTACGATCAGCCCAAGCAGCGGGCAGCGGAGAATATTTGGCGGTGCGTGCGCCCATGACAAGGTACTGAACCTTGGCGATTTTGTAACTGCCAAAAGGATGGGGCCATGAAAACACCGGGTAGGGAGCCATGTTATGGGCAAACATGAATTGGTACCGGGATCCAACGATAATGGAGAAAGAACTTCAACTTCAGAGACGAGAACAACCAGTTTGATTGTTGAGGCACCCTTTTAACAACCCGAAACACAGAATGTTCACTAAAAACCACTTGTGACAACAGGACATCACCATACGGACCGAGACCCCCCCGGACACACCAAAAATTCATATAGATCACCCTCCAAGTCACTCGGAGATGGAGGAGCCCCTTCAAGATGAGTCAAGGCCTACAGAGGATGCAGAGAAAGATAGCCAGAGCCCGACCGAAAGTGAACCCTTGTAGTTGGCCACCGTTTTCTCCCTGAAACTACGGGCTACTGTATCCTACTACGCCGAACAACGAGGAATACAGGCACGTCAGCAGAAAGAATAGACTCTGACAGACTGAATGAGACGCTCCACCAAACAAGCTTTTGCGTGGAAAATAAAGAAACTAGATTCCAGGCGCTAGGGGGGGGAACAACAAGAGTTTTAACAATAGACAACAGCATCAATTCAACCAGGCCTTGCGTGAGCGGGGAAAAAGGTACTAGGCTTCCGCCGAAAGAAGAAGGAAGAGGTGGGCTAAAAAAGGCACCTGGGAAAAGATATAAGATGACAGAAAGCTGACAATAGCTAAATAGCAACAACAACCACAGCAATCAAGAACGCATGAACGAGCAGCACAGAAGAAGACATACAGAAAAAAATAAATGGGTAGAACTGACCTGCACAAGACTGACAAGAAGGGGGACCTCCCATCGAGAAAAACTGGCATATGAGGCAGAGGCAAGCAGAGGGCTTGTAGAAATGAACAAAAAACGCCTGTACAGAACAAACAACAGCTAAAACAATGGGTTCCCACAAACAATGATGATACCAGTAAAGGACAAGGGCGCATGGGAAGGTCGTTTGAGAAGAGGAGCGGCCGGAACACTACAGCGCTGGAAAGAACCTCATTTCGGATCAGTTTATTCTTACGAACAGATACCAGCAGAATACCAGACCATCCGTGACCTCAGTCTAGCATAAATCCAAACCGGCAGGAATAGACCAGTGCGGACCATCTGCATCGCGATCCACCGAGCCTCTAAGAAAAAGTGGAGCCGCAGCAACATCAAACCATGAAGACGGAAAAGCAACGCAGGGGCAATGGTTCACAAGCAGAAAGACCTGAAGAAAAGCAGAGAAATGTCATGGTGTGACAGCGCCCCTATTCTGACGGAAACTCTCAAGACAGGTTATGGGGAAAGGGCCAGACCCCTGAAGCGTGAAAAACTGGTCATATCTTCAAGTTATGCCCCCAAAAAGGTGAGATCTTGGAAACTGCAAAGCCGACTGGGGGTCATAACACAACTGTCTTTCTGTGCTTAATCTCTCACCCTCGACGTAGCAAGGTATTTTTATCAAGGTTGATGTCCAGTCGACAGAAAGAACCCATAGAGAGGAACCCCTCCGATCCCCAAACAAGCAAGGGCAGGCTTTTCGATTTACCGCACAGGGGACCATCACTGCTCAGATCATATCTTCACTCTGCTGCCAGGTTTCTTGGAACAGGACGCAACGGTTAGTTGTAGTTGTGTGATAGATGGAATTACTGGTATGAACACGCCTTTGTATACACATCAACAATTTCATGCTATTGACCGGAGCAAGGCATATTTGACAGCATCCACCGAGCAGTCCATATGGAAACTCCGAGACACTAAACTAAACACCTACGGAATCCCCTGCAAAAACTTGGTCCGAGTCAATGAAAAGCTGTACGGAGAACTTCATGTGCGTCGGGTGTATCGTGCAACACAGGCGTGCACCAGAGCTCACATACCGCCTCAGTTCCGTGGTCAGCACGGGAGTGACACAAACAGCAGGGCAGCATCCAATCGCCCCTTTCCCTCATTTTTTCTATACCTCTTCATCCTGGCCAATGGACTGGATTATGAAAAACAGCCACAACAGAGAGAGGGGGTAATCAGGATGGGACCGAGGCGCACGACAATGGAAACAACAACAACAACTGGAAGAACCGTTGGCACATTTGCTGACGACATTGCACTGATGTCACATCGGCTACCAAGGACAACAGGGAGACAAAACAATGCCCAGCAGGGGCACGACAACAACATGCGGAAACCTTGGCTTAGAAAGGGTCAACCACCGAAGAAGACAAAGAGAACTGGAGAAAGACTGCCAGAGGTCCCAAGAACAACACAACCTGAACGAGAAACGAAATTGCTTGGAAGATAGCGACTTCAACCTATTTCACCTATTAACATTAGGGATCCGAAGATTCTAATACAGGGGATAGGGGAGGGTGGAGATCCCTCCGGTGGCTCGACATGCAAAACGCCGACCCGGCCTTTGCCTCACTCAGGAGCCACATTGAAGGCCCGTGGAATTATATCCGCCTGAAGACCAGTTAAGAATCTTCCAGGATCTCCAATGTCATAGAGCACACCCGACCCTTCTTAAAAAGGATCAGAACAAGGAAGATTACCAAACCATCACAACAACTAGATGTTCTTCCTACAAACGCAGATGCCTCAGAACGGCATTCTACATCTATCATCATAACGATAATTCTCGGCTATGCAAACGCATCTATTGGCTGAATAACCATCACCAATGAAGACGCCACCAAAGAAGGGCAGGAAACTGTGAAACCCCGATCTCTCAATGCAAGTCAAACGAAGGCGTTGGCGTGAAATGCCATTGCCATGTGCTGGCTGTCGTGCTTTGTGCCTCAAGCTCTCTTTCCGCCAACACGGGACAACAGCCATTTCCAGTAAATCGCCCTACCTACGATGGACTCCTGCTGGCCGAAGAAGAAGACGAAGAGGGACGCGGGCCCCCCAAAGAAACTTGGAGAGGAACAGTAAGAGAGGAGAGTGACGGAAACTGGTTTGGACCAAGGGGCTGGGGCGCGTCTGGGGAACGTATTTCAAGTACAGCCGGACCGACCACTCAGTGGCGGCTCTGGTCGAGGCCTTATGAGCTTATGAACCGCAGCCCAAGAGTGCACACAGAATTAGTGAAATAAGAATAAGGACCAATGTTAGGAGCTGGCTTCAAGAAGTTGGTGGGACGATTTAAATAACAAAACCCCAATTCTTGATAAACATTACTGAAAATAATCGTCCGGCCGTTTCCATTGTAGTATAGTTAAAGTCCAGTCTTCTTGTTGCCATCAAAATTTTACACACATAGGACATTACAAGTTAGGGCACAAATTGCAAATGAACGATAGTTCCAATGAAAAGGATAAATGAACGATTCCCAAACATGAACCTAAGATCAGTAAACAGTAACAACAATAGTGAACACTTTAACTAAACAATAGGCAAGGCCTAGAAAGAGGAATAAGAAGGTAAAGTGTAACGCAAAAAAAGGAGATTGAAGGGAAACTCATTCGATGCAGCGGAGGGCTAGAACCAAAAAAAATCAAAATGGTCAAACCAGGAGGCAAATATATAATCACCAAGATCGAGATCAGATTATCATTTCAGCAGTGTCGCTAGACCTATGCACACCTAACTGACACTTTTTTTGACGGGGGGAATGGTCGTTCAGGAAGTTTTATGAAGATGATAATTTCCACCCGTCTTGTAGAACATCAATAAAAGTCCCCAGGGCCCCCGAGGTGAATGTTTGTGTGTGTGTGTGTGTGTGTGTGGTGTGTGTGTGTGTTGTGTGTGTGTGTTGTGTGTGTTGTGTGTGATTGTGTTTGAGTGTGTGTGTGTGTGTGGTGTGTTTAGTGGAGGTTGTGATGTGGGTGATTGTGTAGATTGTTGTGTGTGTGTGGTGTGTGCGTGTGTGTGTGTGTTTGTAGTAGTGTGTGTGTGTTAGGTGTGTGTGGTGTGTGTAATTGTGTGTGTGTGTGTGTGTGGTGTGGTGTTGTGTGTGTGTGAGTTGGTGGGATTGAGTGTGTGTGTGTGTGTGTGTGTGAGTGTGTGAGTGTGGTAGTGTGTGTTGTGTGTGATTGTGTGTGTGATTGTGTGTTGTGATGTGTGTGATTTGTGTGTGTGTATGTTGGTGCTGTGTGTTGTGTGTGTGGTGTGTTAGCGTGCGTGGTGAGTTGTGGTGTGTTAGTGTGTTGTGGTTGTCGCGTGTATGTGGTGTGTGTGTGTGATGTGTGTGTGGTGTGTGTGTGTGTTTGTGTGTTTGTGTGTGTGATTTGTGTGTGTGTGTGTGTGTGGTGTGAGTGGGTGTGTGTGATTGTGTGTGAGTGTGTGTTGTGTGTAGAGGTTTGTGTCTGTGTGTGTGATTGTTTGTGTGTGGTGATGGGGTGTGTGTGTTGTGTGTGTGTGTGCGTGTTGTGTGTATTTGTGTTTGATTGTGTGTGTTGTGTGTGTGTGGTGTTGTGTGTGAGTGTGGAGTGTGTGTGTGTGTGGTGTTGTGTGTGTGTGGTGTGTGTGGTGTGTGTGTGCGATTGTGTGTGGTGTGGTGTGTGTGTGTGTGGGTGGTTGTGTGTGATGTGTGTGTGTGTGTGTGCGGCGTGTGTGTGTGTGATTGTGTGTGTGTGTGTGGGTGTGTGTGTGTGTGTGTTGTGTGTGGTGTGGTGTGTGTGTGATTGTGTGTGTGTGTGTGTGATTGTGTGTGTGTGTGTGTGTGTGTGGTGATTGATGGTTGTGTGTGTGTGTGTGTGTGTGGTGTGTGTGTGTGTGTGTGTGTGTGTGTGTGGTGTGTGTGTGTGTGTGTGTGTGCGTGTGTGAATTGTGGTGTGAGTGTGTGTGTGTGTTGTCGCGTGTTTGTGTGTGTGGTGTGTGTGTGAATGTGTGTGTGTGTGTGTGTGTGTGTGTGTGTGTGTGTGTGGTGTGTGTGTTTGATTGAGTGTGTGTGTGTGTTGTGATGTGTGTGTGTGTTGTGTTGTGATTGTGTGTGGTGTGTGTGATTTGGTGTGTGAGTGTGTGTGTGTGTGTGGTGTGGTGTGTGTGTGCGTGTGATGTGTGTGTGTGTGGTGTGTGGTGAGTGTTTTGATGTGTGTCGTGTGGTGTTTGTTGTGTGTGTGTGTGTGTTTGTGTGTGGAGTGGTGTGTTGTGTGTTGTGCGATTGTTGTGTGTGTTGTGTGTGTGTGTGAATTGGTTTGTGAATGAGTGTGAGCGAAAGTAGTGAGTGCAAGGGTGATGAGTGAAGAGTGAGTATGTGTAATGTGAGTGGATGAGGAGAGTTGAATGTAAGTGTGTGGAGCTAGTGTGAGTTGAGTGTGAGAGTTGACAAGAAGTGGTGTGAGTGGCAGATGTGGGGTTATAGTTTATGTGTGAAAGTGAGTGTTGTATGAAGTGAGAGTGATAGAAATTGAGAGAGAAAAAGAGTTGAGCAAGAGATTTAGGAGATCAGTGGTGAGCGTAGATTGAGAGAAGAGAGAGTGTGAGAGTGAGTAGTATAGAAGTAGATTAGACTGATGCGAAGGTAGTGTGTGATGTTAGAGAGTAGATGAGAGAGAGTAGTGTGTATGAGGTGTGTTGTGTGAGGTGTGTAGCTTTGAGTAGGGTGTAATGAGAGATTGTAAATTAGTGAGAGAGAGAGTAGAGAGATATGATGCACAGTGACTGAGAGTAGATACAGAGAGGCTAGAGTGTTAGAGTGAGTGAGAGTGATAGAAGAGATGTACAGAGAGTGACAGATATTTGAGAGAGAGTGAGAGCTAAGACTAGATGAGAGCAATACAGGATCGTGAGATAGAGATAGATATAGTGAGAGAGAGAGATAGAGAGAGAGTTAATGTAATATTAGATGTGAGAGAGATAGTGAGAGAGTAGGAGAGATGATAGATGTAGTGAGAGTTAGAGATGAGTGAGTCGACGACATATATCTTGCTGAGCGGCGTCGATAGAGTGAGTGATAGTGAGAGAGTTAGGTGAGGAGAAGTAGTTGAGTGTGATATATAGTGATGTGCTAGTGTTTGGGGTCCGGGAGTGGTGAGAGTGTTTTGAGGATAGATATTTATAGTGGAGTGAGTGAGTAGTATGACAAGAGTTGTGGAGTGAGATAATTTGTATGTGAGACCAGATAGTGTTAAGAGGCGAGAAGAAAGTGTGAGAGGAGATAGAGAGATGAGAGAGAGTGATAGAGTTCAATAGAGAGAGAGATATAGCAAGAGTGACGAGTTTCCGTGCATGTGTGTAAATGCGCGAATGGCGGCGCGGCGGGCGGCGCGCGCACGTGTGTGTGGTGGTGTGTGTGATGTGAGTGTGGTGGTGAGTTGTGTGTGTGAGTGTGTGTGAGTTGAAGTGATGTTGTGAGATGGTGGTGGTGTGTTATGTTTGTGGTGTGGTGTGTGTGTGTTATGTGTGTGGTGTTGTGTGTGTGAGGTGTGTGTGTTGTGTTTGGTGAAATGTGTGTGTGAGTGTGTGTGTGTGTGTATGAGTGTGTAGTGTGTGTGTGTGTGTGTGATGTGTGTGTGTGGCGTTGTGATATGTGAGGTGAGTGTGTGTGCGTGTGAGAGTGTGTGTGTGTGTGTTGTGTGTGTAGAGTGGTGTGGTTTAGTGGTGATTGAGTGTGTGTGTGTGATTTGTGTGTGTGTGAGTGTGTGTGAGTGTGTGTGTATGATGTGTGTGTGTGTGTGATGGGGTGTTGTGTGATGGTGTGTTTGAGTGAGCCCTTTACGGATGTTGTGTGTAGTGTGTGTGTGTTTGTGTGTGTGGGTGGTGTGTGTGTGGTGTGAAGTGTGTGTGTGTGTGTGTGTGTGCGCTGTGATTTATGTATGTGTGTGTGTGGCACGCTTGCCGATGCGTGCGTTCGAGCGGTGCGGATGCGTTGGTGTGTGTGCGTGTGTGTGGTTGTGTGTGTGTGTGTGAGTGTGCGCGCGCGTGTGATTGTGTGTGTGTGTGTTCGTCGTCGTGCGTGCGTGCGTGCGTGGCGTGCGTGGCGTGCGTGCAAGTGTGTGTTGTGTGATTTCTAGTCCTTTTGCTTTTAGGCCAGTTTTTCATCGTTTTGTCTTTGTCAGTTTTAGCCAGTAGATGTAAGTGTTTTGTGCCCTTTTCCCATTGTGACACTGGACAGTTTCTGCTGAGTGCGTGCGGTGTGTGTGTTAAGTGTTTTGTGTGTGTGTGTATGTTTGTGTGTGTGTATATGTATGTGTGCGGTGCACGTGCTCAGTGTGTATGCGTGTGTGTAAAATGCGCATGCCACGTGCTGGCACCTGGTGTGTGTGTAGGTGTGTGTGTTGTGTGTGTGGGTGTGTGTGTGTGTGAGTGTGTGGTGTGTGTGTGTGTGTTTTGCGCGGCGCGCGTGGTGTGAGTGCGCGTGTGTGAATGTGTATAAGCGTGTGTAGGTGTAGGTGTGTGGTGTGTGGTATGTTGTGCGTGCACAACGTGCTGCAGCCTGTGTGTGTGCGTGTGCGTGTGCAATATGCTAGCACCTCCTGTGTGGTGTGTGTGGAATAAAGCGTGGTCTGCGCGCCACGAGTGTGTGTGTGTGAGTGTGTGTGTGTGTGGTGTGTGTGTGTGTGTGTGTGTGTGTTGTGACCAATGGGAGAGTGTGTAATGATTGTGTGTTATGAGTGTGGTGTGTGTTTTGTGTGTGTGTGTGTGAGAGTGTTGTGTGGTGTGTGTGTGTGTGTGGTGGTGTGTTGGTGTGTTTTGTGTGTGTGGAGTGTGTGAGTGTGTGTGTGAGAGTCAATGAGAGTGTGTGTAGTGGTGTGTGTGTGTGTGTGGTGTTGTGTGTGGTGGTGTGTTGTGTGTGTAGTGTGTCTGGTGTGTGTGTGTAGTCGGCTTATCAGACAGACATCCAGAAAAAAAAAAACCGCAGTCAACATCACAGACAAAGTTTCCGAATTGGAACCCCACTCATCTCCCCCCCACGCCCCTCCCCGCCACCCACCCCAAACCCCTTCAAGGCAAGGGGGGGAGCAAGGCCCGACCAAGACAGATCTGGGCATCAATCAGACCTCAAACCAGACACCCTCAATGGACAGGACACACGTCAACTGGGGAAAAGCTTGTGACAGGAAAAGCCCTGGACCAGCGTGGTCTGGGGCCCGACTAAAGGCTGATGACCTAGAACCCAGAAAGGGGTAATCCACCCAGCGTGAAGGACTTTGAAGGACTTTCGTCGATGGACCAGAGAGCCAATGGCTGAATCGAACGACCACGCGGATCCCGACTCCCTCGCTAAACCCAATTCAGACAGAATAATGACTGACCTCTTGGACTGGTTTTGACGGTCCTCTTGATACTTTCCAGGTCAGCCAGATGATTTATGGTTTTTATTAATTTTCGTATGGCTTTTACGAGCAGTACCAACATGGAGAAAGGTCCTTTCACTTTGACTAAATTCATAAGATAACAGATAGATTGATAGATTCAAATACTCTAACTAGACGGACAAGAGGTATTCATTTTGCGTGTTCAACCGAGCACACACCCACAATCACACACACACACCACACACACACACCCCACACACACACCCACACACACAACACACGCACACACGCAACGAACCACAATGCCACACACACACAACACACACACACACACACACACACACACACACACACACACACGCACGCACGCACGCAGCGCACAGCACGCACGCACGCA
>JAFLJL010013917.1:32500-35000 GCA_018398815.1 Conus ventricosus | reverse complement strand
TAACTTCCACCAATCGCTGACTTTCTCTGCCCTCATCCTTTTCCTTTTCCCCACTCTCCCCCCCCCCCCCCCCCTTCCCCCCTGACTCCCCCATCCCCGTTTTCAGTAACCACAGGTACTTGAGACGGCAGCAATTCATGAAAATGTCCGATCTTGACGCCCTTGCTATCTTGCGATTGAGGCAAAGAACCTTCCATCATGGAGACAATCCATCCATTAGGATGGGGGTGGGGGGAGTTTGGAGGAAAGGAGGGAGGGAAAGAGATCCCCGACTCTGACGGAATTGATATTTTCCTGTCAGAACGATTATTGAAGCGTACCCTATGGCAAACTGAGGGTATTATTTGACTGTCTTCTGTCTGTTTGTTTTGTTTGTATTTCAGACGTGACTTTACAGACAGCGTGTCATTAAGGAAGGAGCTTGACGCCTGGGTTAGCCCCAGGCTTTCTGGATGTAGCCATTTGAATGGCGCAGAGGAGGGGGGGGGGGGGGGGGGGGGGTGGGGGGGGGGGGGGGGGGGGGGGGGGGGCGATTGGGCTGTAGTGGTGGTGGATCAAGGAATTGATTGGCGAGTATGGTGTTGTGTGTGTGTAGGTGTGTCTGTGTGTGTGTGTGAGTGTGTGTGTGGTTGTGTGTGTGTGTGTGTGTGCGCGCGCGCCGCGCGAGTGTGTGCATGCAATGTAAATCCATGTGGCATGTGCATGTGTGTACATGAATGTTTTGTGTGTTTATTTATAATATACATGTATGCCTCCTGAGTGTGCGTGTGTGTGAAAGGTCGTGTGCGGTGCGTGTGCGTGGTGTGAGTGTGTGTGTGTGGTGTGTGTGTGTGTGAGAGAGAGAGAGAGATAGAGAGATTGTGGTGAGTGTATTGCGTGTGTGTGTGTGCGTGTGTGTGTGGTGTGTGTGTGTGTGGTAGTGTGTGTGTATGTGTGTGTTGTGTGGTGTGTGTGTTGTGGTGTGTGTGTGTGTGTTGTGTGTATGTGTGTGTGTGGGTGTGTGCGTGCGTGCGTGCGTGTGTGTGTTGTGTGTGTGTGTGTGTGTGTGTGTGTGTGTGGTGTGTGTGTGTGTGTATGTGAGTTGTGTGCGTGCGTGTCTGTGTGTGTGTGTGTTTGTGTGAGTGTGTGTTGTGTGTGTGTGTTGTGTGTGTGTGGTGTGAGTGTGTGTGTGTGTGGGTGTGCGTGCATGTGTGTATGTGTGTATGTGTGTGCGAGTGTGTGTGTGGTGTGTGGTGGTGTGTGTGTGTGTGGTGTGTGGCTTTGTGTGTGTGTGTGGTGTGTGTGGTGGTGCATCATACTCATATTGATAATCAATACATCAAAAACTCTTCTCTCAAACAGGTGCCTTATCCACCTCGGATAGTAAGCATATCTACTCTGAAACAACACGTGAGTCGAGCATATCAAGATGAACACCAAACTGCTCACGCTACTTCAATTCGACCAAACACACAGGGAACACCAATACAGAGAGAGTGAGACATTTCCACTGACATCTGCAAGACAAAAATCGTCCACAGCCGCCAAGCCAAACACCCATCAGCAGCATGGCACCCTCTGGCAGAAAACAGGAAAAAAAATCGGGGGGGATTGGGCCTGAGACTAATTGGGGGGTGGAATCACAGACAATAAACACCCTCAATACAACTGTTTAGGGCGTGGAACTCCATGGGTTAAAGGGTCCAGACCACAGTCCAGGTCATGACCCTAGAAGCACTACTGTTGTCAGAATGCTTTTTTTTTACTTTTTCGCTGCAAGGATTCAACTTCTGATGGGAAATGGACATACCAAGACAGTACCTTTTTGAAATTCACCCGTATCCGCTATCCTCAGAAATCGTGTACATAAACTGTGAATTAAGCTTTCTAAGGTTCCTGTTTTGTTCCTCCTCGATCAGACCTACCTGGAATTCTTTTTCTCCTGCTACTGCCATTGTCTTCAGGTCTGTCCCTCTTGTTACCAGAAACCTGGAGCTGTGGCGTTGAGATCATAGGCTGGAAACAGCTTCAAAAGGTTCTTGCTGAACCTCTTATGGCGACAACCTTCGGCTTGAATCCAGATTCCTCAAGCCCTGCTGGCAAGAAGTTTAGCCGCTCCTTCTTGCTTTCCCAGTGCACTGTGGGGTTTAATCATAAATCAGTTTTGTGTGGACCATGAGCCAGAGCACAACATCTGATTCATGCCACTATTCCTATGATTGTGGCCTCCTGACGTAGTAGATGTCCTCCAACAGACAGCGGTTCTATGCCCTTCGTCACAGATCTTTCAGACCAAGATTTGTGGCTCCTGGTGGCGTAGTGTTCCCCTGGCACTGCTACTGCGTGACGATCACCTAGGTGAGTTTGTTAGTTGGGATATTGGTTGGTGTTGGTTGGTTGCTTAGTTAGATAGTGTGCACGCTGTGTGTGTGTGTTGTGTGAGTGTGTGTGTGTGTGTGTGTAGGTGTGTGTGTGGAGTGTGGTGTGTACTTGTGTGTGTGTGTGTGTTGTGTGTGTGTGT
>JAFLJL010013917.1:10000-17500 GCA_018398815.1 Conus ventricosus | reverse complement strand
TTTTATCTAAACCGACATTACGTGCTGTCTTTTCCACATTCCCTCTTTTTTCGAATTGACAACCCCTTCAGTATGGTTGTTTTTGTTGTTGTTTTTTTTTTTTCTGCGTAAACTTCTGTAGACAAACCCCCCCCCAAAAACGCCCATTGAAAAGACAGCGCACAGCAAAAGGATCTAGAAGGGGACTCGGACGGGGAGCGCAAACTTTGCCAAGGGAAAACCGATCCCGGACTTCCCCTTTTTCCGGTCCCACCTTAAAAGTTGGGAGTTCGTTTTTTTTTCCGTTAAGTTCCCTTGAAAAACGTTCAAGAACTGTTTCCGTCATCTTCATGATAGTGAAACAGACCGGGGGTCAGTAAAATTGGTGTAATAATTGTTCCCGTCTTTTTCCCTCAAATGGGGGGTGATAAAAAAGGGGGGTGAAGCCTCTGCGTGGACAGTCGTGAAATTACTTAGGTAAACGTTTTACTTACCCCCGATAACGGGAGTCTGTATGACCCCTCCAGGAAAAGGGGGAAAAGGGGAGGGGGGGGGGGGGATATTTTTCTCCACACATACCACCAGAAAAAAAAATACTATATGGGGAGCAAAAACTGGCCAAATTTTGGGGTTGGGGGGGTTTAGCGTGACGACCCTTGCATGCAACCTTTGAACGTGAACCCCATACCCGAACATTTAACCCAAAAAAGGTATCTTTCACGCTCCTTTGGAACTGGGGCTTAGGAATCCCAAAGGGGGTTTTTTGTCCAATTCAACGCTTCCTATTCCTTACGGCTCGCTCCCCCGAATGAAAACGTATTATGGAGGGAAGCGGTAAAATTCGAAAAAATTCCGTTTCCGCATTAAATGAGGGGGGGGTTGGGGGGGGGGGGGGGCGTGATGGGAATTTTGTTTGCTGATGGTTGGCAGTTGTGTCACCCCGGGTGAGTCGATGGAGGAGGACTAGCGCACAGCCCAAAAAACACCAAACTTGCTTTCGATTTTCATTCATATATCATGCATTTTGTCACTCAAACCCCTAGTAAAGTCTTTAACTTTAACACATGACATAAACGAAACTCAAAGCAAAAGGAATCAGCAAAAAAAAACATTCTTCTTTCCTGAAATTCACAAAAAACATTTTTTTTAAAACTCTTTAATAACCCGGGTATAAATAGATTTCTACTTTTCTGGCCAGGTGATCTTTAAATATTCACGATCACTTTTTCTTTTCTTTTTTTTTTTTTTTTCACTGCACTTTCACAAGCACGAACAAGCGGCAATGGTGTTGGTTTTGGGGAGGTCAGGTTAGATGCGGGATGGCGTTGGGCTGTGGTTCTGCTGGAAAAATGACCTGCCAGTATGAGGGGGAACCCGGTTCAGATGGAAAAGTGACTATCAAAAACGATTGTTCTCCTTTCTTTCTTCCTGCATTAACGCATTGCACTCTCTCTCTCTCTTCTCGTCTGCTCTATCAAATGGACATGGTTGCTTTCTTTTCCTTTTCTTTTCTTTCTTTTCTCTTCATTAGTTAGCAACTCTCTCTCTCCACATCTCTCTTTAGTCCTTCCTCTGCAGACTATCTACGGTGCTAAATGCTACAACTTGGTTCTCTTTTCTCTTCCTCATCTCTCTCTCTCTGACCTTCTCTCCTGCAGAGCTTACACTCAGAACCCCTCTCTCTCTTCTCTTTTGTTCGTTCCTCCCTCTCTCTCACTCACGCATTCCGTGTCCAAGGGCGAGTACCATTGGTCAGTATTTTTACCGCCTCGTACCCGAAGTTATCTCCCTCTAATTCCATTGGATATTCAAATCATGACAGTCACGCCTACATGCCTTACTCTCTGTGGGTGGTCAATTGGTCATTTAATTGATTAGCTTGATTTCACCCCCACCACACACTACCTTCTCCCTCTCCCTTTCCGGCGACGTCGTAATTGGCTAGATCGTCTGGCCCAGGCGTTGCGATTCGTCAGGGCAGACATCGAGGCGTCGGTCAAGCTACTTAGTCCGTCTGGCGGGGACCGTACCGTCTCCGTAGAGGATTAGGATTAGTCTCCTCGCTGTGCCCAAATTGGCTGAATGAGTCTGATCCAGGCGTCGAGACTCGTTTGACCAGACATCGAGGCGTCGGTCAGCTACTTAGTCCGTCTGGCTGGACAGACCGTCTACGTGGAGCCTCTCCGCTATGCTTAATTGGCTGGACCCGACACATGGGCCGTCTACCTGGCGCTCAGAATATTTGAGTTTGAGCTTATGTCAAACAACCCTGGACCACGACTTTGGTTGTTTATTTTTTTTGTCCGTGACAATTTCCCGCTTGCAAAAGCTATGCACCGCATTGTCTCAAAAACAACGGTACAAAAAAGACAACAACCGAATTTGCTGACACACAGCTACACATGCAAAGTTTGAAAAATACTTTACAACCAAGGTTTTATAATTATAAAATATACCATTAGTGAATACCACTCCAATGAGTTATCATTGACGTGCGCTCTTGCTTTTATTTCAACTCATTTTATAACAACCTCTGTGCGCACTTATGCAATTCCCCTACCTGCGGATTTGCCACATCTTCTCTTCACAATTTCTATGAAAAGCACAATATAATATGATCACGATCCATGACACTTCACTGAGGAATCTCCATCCTCACTTATTGCAAATAATGCATCACTACACAAGCGACTGTATGGCTCCAGCATAACTACATTTACATGAACAAATCTCACACAAAAATATGAACCATAGCCAACTGGGAATGAACCCATATCCAATCAACATAACTGTAATCAACACACATTATCAACAAAGCACCCCGGATATGACTGACTTCCTCTGAGTTGCAGCTTGCTAGACTACACGGCTTAAATAGTCAGCTCCGACATTCTGTCGACCTGGAATGTACTGCACTCGGTACCTGTAGGGCTGCAATTTGCCATTGCCCAACGCAGCACTCTGCTGTTTTTCAACTGGGCGCCTCCTGCAGGAATTTGAGTGGTTGATGATCAGTCTCTATCACGAACTCTTTCCCATACAAGTATTTGTGGAATTTCTGCACGGCCCACACAACGGCTAAACACTCCTTCTCCACCGTTGCGTACCCCTTCTTCACACTTTGTCAACTTCCTGCTAGCATACCTCACAGGAAACTCGACCCCTTCATGCTCTGCAACAATACTGCACCTATCCCACCACCTGATGCATCTGTCCGCAACAAAAATGGTTTGGACATATCTGGTGGCTTCAAGATGGGACGGGAACCTAGTCTTTCCAACACCGTCTGCAGTGCTTGCTCTGCAGCGTCTGACCACTCGACCACTGCCGGTTTCCTGCCTTGACCAAATCACTGAGAGGACTCGTGATTGCTGCGAAATTTGGAAACAAACTCCCTATAGAAACCAATAAACCTAGCAGACTCCTGACTTCTGTTTTGGTCTTTGGTCTCTCTGAATTCATCATCTTCTCCACCTTTCCTCTTTCCGGCTGCTTTGTGTCCCCTCCGACAACAAAACCTAGGAACTCCAGGCTTGAAAAAACCAATCTGGCACTTTGTTGGTCTGGCTGTGAGATTGGCTTGTCTCAACCTCTCTAAAACTGCTCCTAGCTGCCTCATATGCTCCTCCCATGTCTCGGGTGCTATCAGAATGTCATCCATGAAATTCACAACGCCTTCCAATCCCGTCAATAACTTCCTCATCATCCGAGAGAAGACTGTGGGTGCGTTGACCATACCAAAACGAAGTACTCGCCACTGGTATAGCCCCATAGGAGTGGAGAATGCTGTGACTTCCTTTGAGTCCTCACTCAAGGCTATTTGCCAGTAACCCTTGCTCAGATCTATCCTGGTGAAATACTGGTTCTTGCTTGTGGCGATCTGAGCGAACAGGTCTTCCATGTTCGGTATGACCTCTGCATCGACCTTGGTGACACTGCTCAGACGTCTATAGTCAACACAGAATCGATGCTCACCTGACTTTTTCCTCACTAAGACGACGGGTGCACTATACGATGATTTGGACGGTTCAATCACCCCAAGGTCCAACATCTTTTCTACCTCCTCCTCGATCACTTGCTTGGTGGCATATGGGATCGGGTAGGCTTTCACATATACGGGTTTTTGCGATGTTAACTCCACCGTACATGTCTCTAGAGTTGTCCTGCCTGGTTTATCAGTCAGGGACCCCCTTTTACTGTTCTAGGAGCCCCTAACTTCCTCCTGTCTCCTACGTCTAGCCCTTCATACAGTGACACATCCCGGTATGACTCTTCTCCTGGAAACTCAGGCAACAAAATCCCCTTCTTCTGCTGGGTCTCCTTCACCTCCATTAATGATTGCTGCTGCGCCTATGTGCTGGGTCTCACGCTGAATATATTTGCGGAGCAAATTCGCATGGAAAAGTTTTGATTTCCCATTCACATCGATTCGGTAGTCCTGATCTACCTTTTCAATGATGGTGAATGGTCCTTTCCAATGCATCAGCAGCTTGTTGTGATCCGTGGGAAGCATGTAACAGGACTTGATCTCCCACCTTGAGGAATTGCTTCTTCACCTTCCTGTCATATTGCTTCTTCTGAACGACCCTAGCCTCCTGCAAACTCTCCCTTGCGACCTTACATGTCTCCTCTAGCCTATTGCGTAAGTCCACCACATACTGATAAGTGGTTTTGACTTCTTCTGACTCCTGTTCTCCGGACCACAGCTCTTTGAGAATGCACACTGGTCCCCGAACTGTCCGCCCATACAGCAGCTCAAATGGCGAAAAGCCTGTGCTCTCCTGAGGGGCTTCCCTGTAGGCGAACAGTGCCGCTGGAATGTAGCGGTCCCAATCTGCTGGCCTTTCCTCACAGAGCTTCTTTAAGATGCCCTTCAGCACACCATTGAATCTCTCCACCAAGCCATTGCATTGTGGGGTGGTATGGGGTAGTGAGAAGCTGTGTGATCCCTAGCAGCCTGTTGACCTCCTTCATCACGCCTGAGGTGAACTGTGACCCCCTGTCACTGAGAATTTGTGCTGGCACACCCACGCGAGAAAAGATGGTCTACCAGCCCTTCAGCGACCTGTTTGCGTATCTACGCCTTTCAATGAACTGCTTCTGGGTATCTGGTCGCGTAGTCCACGAGCGTCAACACATACCTGTGCCACCTTTGGAACAGGGCGCGATTGGGCCAATCAGATCAACAGCCACCCTCCTGAATGGTGTGCCCAATTAAAGGGGCTGTTTAAGAGGTGCCTTCCTCTTCACCCCTCTTGTGGCTGACCTTTGACACACGTCACATGACATGCAGAAACGCTTGATGTCTGCCATTGCCCCTGGCCAATGAAAATCATCGAAGATTCGGTCAGCTGTTTTGCTGGTGCCGAGATGACCCGCCATGAGCGACTCGTGACCCACTGACATGACAGTGTCAGATAACCTGCTGGTACTTCTAACTGAGTTGTCACCTTACCTGTCTTCCCCTTGGTGAACACTCGGTACAGCAACCCGCCTTTCACCAGAAATTCTGTCTCACCTCCTCTAACCACCTGTTTCTCTCCACCTCTTGCCAACTCCCAAGACTTCATGAGCGAAGGGTCTTGTTCCTGCGCGGCCCTAAACTCATCAGGCGACACATCTATGCCTGACTTCCTTGCTGGAACGACTAACGGTTTATCAACCTTTTCCTCCTTCTTGCTCCGTGTTTGAACTGCTGCCCCTGTAGCAGTCAACAACTCAGGATCCCCTGGATCCCTTGCACCCGGAATATTTCCGATGATCAAATCATGAAGGGGTTTCTCCATCACCAACGCAGACAACTCGCCTGAGAAGTAAGGGGTACGTACTTCTATTTGGCAACTGGAAAACTCCCTCACAGTGCCATCGATTAGTGTACAGGTCTGGATTTGCCCTGTCAAATCCCCCTTCTCGACCAGCGTTGTTCTCACCACACCGCATGAACAACCAGTGTCTCGTAACACTTTCACCCTCTGCTGGCCAATCCACCCTTCTTCCACTGGTAACGAACCACTCAGCCTAGTGCCCTCCATCCCTGACACTGACTGCTGTCCAGTGCTAGCCATAGGCTGCACTCCCCTCTTCAGACTGAATCCCTTTTGGTTCACTGCAGGTCGTTTCCCTGGCGACCCTTATCGACTTCTTGCAAGGCTGCTGCCTTCTGAAACCTCATGCGACAATCCCTCGCCAGATGTCCCTTCTTGTGGACAAATGAAACACCTAATGTCCTTTGCCCTTCCTTCTGCCCCACCACTGGGTTTGCAGACTTTGCAGGAAACTCTCCTAGTCTCCTTGCACTCTTCTCACCTGTGCCTAGCACCTGTTTCTCCTGCACCTTAGTGCCCAAAAAGTGCTCCCTGTACACCTCTGCTAACTTCAGCAATCCCCTGCTGTCTCTGGCTGTCTCTCTTTCAAATGTATAGTTAACTCAGGGCCGAACCTGACAAAATCTGTTCTTTCATAACCAGCTCCTTCAACTCAGCGAACTCCTTTTTCGTACCACTCAACTCTAACCACTTCTCAAAATAGTGATCTAAACGTGCACCAAACTGAGTGTACGTTTCGCCTGCTTGCAATCTAGCTGACCGAAACTTCTTCCTGAACCCCTCCTCTGTGAGGTCAAATCCCTTCATCAACGACTCCTTCACAGCACCAAAATCAGATTGTTGGTCTGCTGGTAACGCAGTGAAAATCTGTAATGCCTTACCCGTCAATAGCGCTGACAAAATGACTGCCCACTCTTCTGAAGGCCAACCTTGACTGGTCGCAAACGTTTCGAAATGATGATGTATGCGTCAATCGAATCTGTTCCTTCAGAGAATTTTGGCAACTTTGGTCGGGGGCGTAACTGCGCACAGAGTCACTGGAAACTGAACTCCCATCCTCGGTGGTCTCCTTTGTATTTTCACTCGTTCTAACTCTTAAATTTAATTCTTAATCTTTCTGTTTCCTGCGCTTCCTTTAGTCTTTCTGTTTCCTGCGCTTCCCTTATTCTTTCTGTTTCCTGCGCTTCCCTTATTCTTTCTGTTTCCTGCCTTATTCTTTTGTTTCCTGCGTAACCTGATTATCATTAGCTGAATCCTTAATCTTTCTGTTTCCTGCGCTTCTACTGCGATACGGCGTCTTTCCGCTCTCTCATCTCTTTCCATCTTTTGTTGGGCTTCAACGAATGCTCGCAACTCTTCTCCCCAGTAGCCTAAATCACGAGCGACGCTCACGAGTTGTTCATAGGGGTGTTCTTTCTTCCGCCATTATATATCTTTTTTTTTTTTTTTTGAAACAAGATTTTATTACTACGACAGCCAAACTGGTGGTTACCGACACGAGTGACGTAATAGCACAATCCTATGAATGATAATATTAGCTTGGGACAACGTAATTAGTTTTTATAAGACGCCCAGCGCCTGACCCAACTATGAGAGCGAATTATAGGCAATCTGTGCGAAATAAGTACTCTGGGGCTGAAATGCCAAGCCTAGTATTTAACTATCTTGGAAGCAATGCCAAGCCTAGTATTTAACT
>JAFLJL010013917.1:0-5000 GCA_018398815.1 Conus ventricosus | reverse complement strand
CGGGGTTGCTGCTCCCTGTGGTTTGCCGGTGTCGGGGTTGCTGTTCTCTGTGGTTTGCCGGTGTCGGGGTTGCTGCTCCCTGTGGTTTGCCGGTGTCGGGGTTACTGTTCTCTGTGGTTTGCCGGTGTCGGGGTTGCTGTTCTCTGTGGTTTGCCGGTGTCGGGGTTGCTGCTCCCTGTGGTTTGCCAGTGTCGGGGTTGCTGCTCCCTGTGGTTTGCCGGTGTCGCGGTTGCTGCTCCCTGTGGTTTGCCGGTGTCGGGGCTGCGGTGGGACAAGCCCGGCTGTGGCTGTGGCCAGGGGCATGAAGGAGGGGACCGGGGAAAAAGAACAAACAACACACACACACACACACAACACACACACACACACCACACACAACCCACACACACAAACACACACACACACACACACACCACACACAACACACCACACAAACACACACCACCACACACACACACACACACACACCATACACACACACAACACACACACACACACACACACACTAACACACACACACACACTAACACACACACACACACACACACACACACACACACACACTAACACACACACACACACACACACAACACACACACACACACACTAACACACACACACACACACACACACACACACACACACACACAACACCAACACACACACACACACACACAACACACACACACACACACCCACACACACACCACACACACACACACACACACACACACACACACACACACACACACACACCACACACCAACACACACACACACACACACACACACACCACACACACACACCACACACACACACTAACACAACACACACACTAACACACACACACACACTAACACACCCACACACACACACCACACACACACACACACACACACACACACACACACACACCACACACACACACACACACACTAACACACACACACACACACACACACACACAACACACACACACACACACACACACACACACACACTATGGTTCACTCGTGCGTACAGAGGCTGCGTAAAGGTACTACTAGACCGACCTCAATGAACAGCGAAGAAGAAGAAGAAGAAGCTGGCTCGCATGGTTACCTACGAGGGCAGTCCAGCCAACTGAACAGTTTTCTCGCTTATAGTAGTAAAGCGAGGCGAATATTACTTGTCCTCGGTCTCTTGTCACGGCCAGCTTGCTTCCAGAGGAGGGTTTGTTCCTGTTTGGTTGGTGGTTTAATTTTACGTCTTTTCATCCGGCAGATGATATTAGACGGGGAAAAAAGGGGGGGGGGGGGGGGGGGGGAACAAACAAACAAACAAACAAAAAACACTTAAGTCATTTCAACACATACATCTGCATACACTTATGAAAAAGAAAACAGCATATCAGTTAAGGACCCTCATAATAGTCTAGCTACATCAGAACTGGCTAAAGTGGCGGCAAACTCAATTATGCATGAGTCAGACAGAACTTGACTCTCATTTTCATATTTGTCAAGATTGATACCTTTCGCCTTATACATTTTAGTTAAAACTGGACAATCTAATAGAAGGTGATGCACAGAGATGAATTTTCCACAGACACACACACAACTTCAGGAGAAAATTTGGTCTTCCATGTGTTCAGCCTTAATTTTGTGATAATCTTAGCAAGATGGCGTGAGCAGCTAGGCAGTGTGTAGCGTTTTTTCACAGAAAAAGGTTTTGTAAACGTAGTGTTCCAGGTTGAATAGTATTTCACACTTGGAAGGATGTAATGGCAAATTTAGCACACATTCTGAACAGTTCTGTGCACCAAGTTTAGCTAGATTATCTGCTATTTCATTCCCTCTGAGACCACAATGTGAAGGAATCCAACAGAAGTCTACAATTATACCCTGAGACATAATACAGTGTATCAGGTACTTTATTTCATATAATAAATCTTTTCTGGCCTTACAATCCCAAGTTTGCAGTGCTTGTAAAACAGACTTGGAATCAACACAAAACAGCACACTAAAAAAGGATATTGGAGTACTATATACACAAAATAAAGCCATCAGTATAGCATACAGTTCTGCAGTGAATATTGAAAATCCCTTTCCGTGGTGAAAATGTTTTCCTATATTCAGACTTGGAATAACGAAACCAGAACCGCTGTCAGCTGTGTCCATAACTGAACCATCAGTGTAGATTTTAAGGTGATTAGGATATGAATTTTCTAGGTGTTCTTTCACATCGTTCACTAGAATGTTAATATTTTCTTTTTTCTTTGAGACGGTATACTCATAATCAAAATTTCCATCCAAGTGTTCCCAAGGAGGCATCATTGGAACCGTGGGGAACTCTGGAATCGATGTTAAATCTACATTACACTTAGACATAACTTCAGCAGTATAATTCATTATTGGCTGAATATATGAAATTTCCTTGGCTCTACTTGGAAAATCTTTATTCGAATTTACAAAAATATCATCAGTAACTGAATTTTTTACTGACAAGCTTCGAATCACATATTTGGCTACTTCTAGACGTCTTTGCTCCGATAAAGGTAAGATATTCGCCGCTTTGTAGCTCTTATATGTATTTGTTTGTACAGGAACTCCTAAACCTAATTTAATAGCTTTACTGTCAATACTTTGTAACTTTTTAAAGATACTTTGGCGCTGAAAAGTAAACTTCTTGTCCATGCTTTAACTTGGAGCGGACAAGAGCCAAAGACAGATGCAAAAGGGTTTTAGCATTTTGAACCCAAGGTTGGCAATTAACAATTTTAAGAAACAATTTAGTCTAGTTCTAGCTTTAGATAACAATTTTTCTATGTGCATTTTCCAGCTTAGTTTTGGTGTTAAAAGGACTCCAAAAAAATTGACTGATTTCTGATATTGCAACAAAGTGCCATGTATATTCAAGGATGGGAGTACAGGCGGATTTTCTCCATTGTTAAACAACAACAGGTTTTTTTCAACAGATAATTCTAGCCCATTTTCTTTTATATATGCCGATAAATTGTCCAATTCATATTGATATGACTTCTGCACATGATTAATTGACCTCTTCTTTGTATGTTTTCTTAAACTAGTATGCATCCATATTGCGATGTCATCAGCATACTGAACTACTGTTCCTGTGAGTGGCTTTGTGCAACAGTCAGAATGATGAGGGAGGGTCGGGAGGGGGGGGGGGGGGTCTGACGAGTGACGTCACCCGTTGAAAGCTACGGTGGCCGTTTTGTATCATGGGAGGGGCGGAAGGAAAAGGGGATGGTGGGGGACGAGGTGGTGGTGGTGGTGATGGTGGTGGTGGCGGCGGCGGTGGGAGAAGCAGAGTTTGTACAGAACCTTTACAATCACTCTATTATGTTTCTATTTTTTTCTTCTCATTTTTATTTCTTTACTTATGGTTTATTGTTGTTGGGTGTTTTTTTTCGACTTGAACTTATACACATGTGTGATTAAGAAACAATATCCATTTAAACTAGACATACCTGTGTGAAATCGAGTTCTGTTCATTTCCTTTTTCTTTCTGTTAGTTGGTTTGCTTTGGCGGGGTGTTGTAATGATTTTTTACCGGATGTATGTACACGAGTGCCTTTGTTAGTTGGTTCGGTGAGAGGGGGTAGAAGTACACGTGCACTCAAGTGCTTAGTGCTATTGTCTGTAACATTGTGAAACGTGTGTGTGTGTGTGTGTGTGTGAGTGTGTGTGTGTGTGTGTGTGTGTGTGTGTGTGTGTGTGTGTGTGTGTGTGTGTGTGTGTGTGTGTGTGTGTACATCAAAGCATATGTGTATGTAAGTATATCTATCTGTCTGTCCACACACACACACACACACACACACACACACACACACACACACACACACACATATATATATATATATATATATATATATATATATATATAAATATATATATATATATATATATATAATATATATATATATATATATATATATATATATATATATATGTGTGTGTGTGTGTGTGTGTGTGTGTGTGTGTGTGTGTGTGTGTGTGTGTGCACTGCAAAAAAGTGGGTACAATTATAAACTACAATACAACCCAGATAACAACACAAATAAAAGTAAGAAAAACAGGGAAAGAAAAATCATATGGTTCAACCCTCCATACGACGGGAAACTCAAAACAAACATAGGGAAAGAATTCTTTAAAATCTTAACAACTTCATTCCCAAAAGAACACAAACTGTCAAAAATATTCAACAAAAACACCGTCAAACTATCATACTCATGTATGCCCAACCTCAAAAACCTAATTGATGCATCCAACAAAACGAAAATCAACACAGCAAAGAAGGGTGAAGAAAGGAAATCTTGCAATTGCATCAAAAAAGAGCAGTGCCCCCAAAGCAACAAATGCCTTTATAAGAATATCGTATACCAAGCCACTGTGACATCAGAAAATGAAAAAGAAACATACATAGGGATTACTGAAAACCACTTCAAAACCAGATATGCAAACCACAAACAGTCATTTAATAAAGAAAAATACAAAAACCAAACAGAATTGAGCAAATATATCTGGAAACTTAAAGACGCAAAAATAAACTACAATATATCCTGGAAAATCATAAAAGGGCATCACCATACAGCAACATTTCAAAAAGATGCAACCTATGTTTAACTGAAAAATGGCTGATACTATGCAAACCACACTTAGCAACTTTAAACACCAAAACAGAAATAGTAAACAACTGCAGGCATAAATGGAAATCGTTGTTAGTGAACAAACCCCAAACAACAACCTGAAAACTTTTTAAAAAAAATTTTTAAAAAACCGTGCAACCAACCCACACGTGAAAACAGCTGCAATCGGGCCCCACACGCTATATAACACCGGCGGTGGGCAACCCAAACATCATCCTGAAGAGAGCCACCCAGCTTGAAACAAATTTGTAGAGTATTTTAATATTCCTTTTTAAACTTATTTTAACAACTGTTGCTCCCCAAGGGGTTGAGCGCTTTTAGAATCGTTTTAGGCTGTGCAGCTACATTGATC
>JAFLJL010013916.1:42500-46151 GCA_018398815.1 Conus ventricosus | reverse complement strand
GCTGGAGGAATCTGGATATAAAACATGCAAGCAACACCACGCTGCTCTGTAAGTTGCTGGAATGGTGCTCGGTACCTATCCTTGGAATTTATTAGTTTATTGTATTGTATTATTGTAATTATATATATATATATATATATATATATATATATATATATATATATATATATATATATATATATATATATATATATATATATATATATATTGTTAAAATAGGTTTTTTTAAAATAGAATCTACAAATTTGTTTCGAGCGCGTTGTACTAATATACTCAGAGGCATAAAAAACGCGAAAAAATTGAGACAGTGCACGATTGTTCACATTGTGAACAGGACGTAAGCAATGTCGTTGGCACGTGCAACATTAGCAGTGCGTGGTGTCTTGGCCGGTTGTAACCTCGTAACTGTGGGTGAATGTTGCCGGGTCAGCGTTTTTGGCACGAGGAGTGCATTTGCCATGTGGACTACCTACGCCACGTGCATCAATGTGAATTGCAACTCAATGTGGCCCCCATTGTGGGGCTATAAATTTCCAAACCCCAAAAAGTTCAAATCATCCCTTCCAGAGGCGCCAACATAATGCCGAGACTTTCTCGTCAAGATCGTTGCATAGCAATGGGGCAACTGCAGGCTGGGGTTCCAATGAGGCAGGTCGCTATCGCATTCGGAGTCCACATTTCCACCGTCTATCGCCTTCTGGACCGCTTTCAAGCAAGAAACACCACTGATGACAGACCGAGGAGCGGCAGACCGAGGGTCACCACAGCAGCCCAAGACCGCCATCTTCTTCGTCAGAATCGACGGGAGCCTTACCAAACCGCTGCCAACACAGCCAGGAACACCGTAGGCAACCATGGCAGGCCAATCAGCAACAGGACCGTGCGTCGCCGACTGAACACAGTTGGTCTCCAATGCAGGCGTCCAGCCCGGCGACCTATCCTGACACTCCAGCATCGCCAGAACCGTCTGCAGTGGGCACAGATCCACGTGCATTGGCGCCATCGGGACTGGGGCCGAGTCCTCTTCAGTGATGAAAGCCGGTTCTGCGTCGACCCAGGCGATGGCCGCATCCGGATCTGGAGAAGAGCGGGGGAACGCTTCACGGATGCCAACATCACCGAAAGGGACCCATGGGGTGGTGAAAGCACCATGATCTGGGGGGCTATCGGCATAAATCGCCGTATTGGGCCAGTCATCTTCCAGAATGTGGGTCCAGGACGTGGTAACGGGGTCACTGCTGTTCATTACATCGACCAAGTTCTGAGGCCCCACATCCTGCCGCATTTCCAGCGGCATCCACAGAACCTGTTTCAGCAGGACAACGCAAGCCGCACACTGCCCGTGCTACACAGAACTTCCTGAGGCAGAACAACATCAATCTGCTGCCTCACCCAGCCCGTTCTCCCGACCTTAACCCAATAGAGCATTTCTGGGATGCCCTTCAGAGGCAGTTGAACCAGCTCAACCCCAGACCCCAGACAGCAGCTCAGCTTGCTGTCGCTGTGGGCCAGGTGTGGTGGCAAGTCCCCCAGAGGCAGACCAACACTCTGGTGCGCTCGATGTACCGCAGGTGCACAGCTGTGATCAATGCTCGAGGTGGTCACACCAGATACTGACATTCTGCTGTTAACACAGGGTCAAGGTCAAGTTCATGTGACCTTATTTTCTACCAGAATGAACTTTGAAAGGACACTTTTGCGGTGTTCGATTGCATTTTCTCACTTTCTATTACCAGTTCAAAGGAATCGGTAGCCAAATTACATAAAAATTTCTATACAGTTTGTTTTCGCGTTTTTTATGCCTCTGAGTATATATGTATATATATATATATATATATATATATATATATATATATATATATATATATATATATATATATATATATATATATATATATATATATATATATATATGGAGAGACAGAGAGAGAGAGAGACAGAGAGAGAGAGAGAGAGAGAGAGAGAGAGAGAGAGAGAGAGAGAGAGAGAGAGAGATGGGTAAACTGCTTATAACATCACTGGTTCACCAGTTCATTCTGAGCCACGCGTAAATGAAGCACGATTGTGTATGATAACAAGTCAATAAAATGTTTGAATTTCATCCCCTACCACTGTATTTACTTCTCATGCTGAATGTTCGCTGAAAAGAGCTTCGTCAAGGCTGCTGGGTAACAGCCTGGATTGTGGCAACTCATCGCTAAGCTGCGTCATTTCTCCCTGCTCAGCCGTTGAGACGGTGAAATACAAATATATGTATGTCCATCCAGCATTCTCTCACTCTTTCTCTATACACACACATACACGTGTATATCCTGTGGGTGAAAAGTCTGGAAGCAGACAATACGAATGGTTCTGTCTTCAGGATGGATTACAATGGTTTTCATATACTGCTATTGGAGGGTTTCAGTTTGATGATATATATTCCCTGATTTTTGTTCTCAATTTCCTTTCCCTACCACCCCCACACCCACAACACCCCCACCCCCTTATTTTGGCGTTGTAAATCTTTTTTACAGAGAGAGAGAGAGAGAACATCGTTTTTTGTTTCTTTTGATTCTTGTCATTCTGTCGACCTTCCTCTGCCTTAGAAGAAGAAGAAAACGAAGCCGACCACAGCAACAACCGGGATCGGCGACGACAACGTCAGCGATGACGATGACAATGATACTGATACCGAGGAAAGTTGTGAAAAATAGATAAGAAAACCCTCCGATGGTCGGCCAGTCAATAAACAAGCAGACGAAGGTGAAGACTGCTGCATGTATACAATAAATATTCCTGTAGGTAACGGCATGGAGCGGCGCCATGAGGACAGGCGGGTGTACACCCCCAACAGTCCTCAGCCACTGCTGTAGAGGCCATGAACCATCGTGAAGCTCTCTCTCCAGGCCCACTGTGTAGAGGGCCATGAACCAGCTCTCTCTCTCCCGGCCCTGCTGCTCCCCCAAGGGCCGTCACTGGGGCTCCTGTCATAAGCACCTTACAGATTGTGTACCTTCCGGGTAAAGAGGTTCCCATCGATTCACTAGAGGGCGTAAAATGCCCCCCAGAGAGAGAGAGAGAGAGGGAGAGAGAACGAACGAACGAACGAACGAATTTTATTTTCAGAGGGAAAGGGAATAAGCATCACTGCTTTTTTACATCCAGCCCTCCGGGGCCAAAAGAAATTGAAGAAAGGAAAGGAAAACAACACAACAAAATATTGATTAATATAAAATAAATGAAAAATCACTCTTAAATATGACATGAAAATACAAAAGGATACAAAATCTATGTACAGAGGGAACACCGACAGAAGGTGTGGGAGACGGTGGGGGTGGGAGTGGGATGGGGTGGGAGGGGGGGACAATTAAGAGAGAGAGTCACTTGGCGTGTCAAGGTCATCATCGAAGGAACTGTCGCTGATTGATAGGATTTTGTTATTTTACGTGTTTGTCGGGACGCCCCAGGGGAGAGAGGGGAAGAGAGAGAGAGAGAGAGAGAGAGAGAGAGAGAGAGAGAGAGAGTAAAGATGGGATGGAGGGGGGAGGGACTGTTGTTTGAGAGGGGAGGGGAGAGGGCTGAAGGGCGTGGAAATGGATTAAGCGGAAGGATACGTGTGGATGGATGGAGACAAAGAAACAGCAGAGTGAAATTCTCAAACAGCTGGAC